>APFE030127140.1:0-91930 GCA_000404065.3 Pinus taeda | reverse complement strand
CTTTGGTCAACGCTTGGTCCAATCAAGCTGAAAATTGGTGGGAAGTTCGATTTTTGAAGGCCGTACTAGCTGGCACAAAAATCGAGGTCAAAGGGTTGACCGTTTTGCTGCTGCGTTGACTTTTAGCTTGCTGCCCTGCGTTGACTTTTCAGGACAGCGTTGACTTTTGTAGAATTGACTTGGGTTGACTCATCTACTGGTTGGAGGGTTGTTGTGACACATCTGGGCTGGCTGACCAAAGGAGACTTTGCTGGTTGAAGCATCCTGTTGACCGTCGAAACGAACGCACAAATTTTTCTGTTTCTGATTTGTCTTCTGTAAGATCTGCTTATATGTTCTATCTGCATTTTGCTTAACTACTTGTATGATTGCTGTGAGAAAAGGTAAATTGCTCTTAGCATAGAACATCTACAAAATTTAACATTTCAGTTCTTATTTTTTACGGCAATCATTTATGCAGAGGCAATTCCTCTCACCAGGTTGTCCTCTTTATCTGTTCTTTCTATATAGTGTACCATTTGTTGAGAGGCAGGTTGATAATAGTTGTCCAGGTTATATGCTTATTGAATGCAATTTGTGCCATGAGCAGTCATGCAATTGTAAACCTTGGATTGGACTGACCAGTCATTTGTGTTCTGTATCCATTATTTTAACTGCAAAGTAATAATTTATCTGATGACAGTTCATAATCTGTAGACTACACTAATGTATGGAAGTTCTCGTAAATCCTATATGAGATCCTGAATTACTATGCAGTTCCATTTTGTGTCCCAATTAACAATTGTGCCACAAATCAAAAGCACGGGTTCTCATAGGAAAAGTGAGATTTTAATTAAAGAGTGTCCTTAAATGAGCGTTTTTTTATCAATATTTGCCTTATTATCTTAGATTAAAGTGTATTTATAATTTTATGTCATATCTGCTGATTTTGAATTGATTACAGGCATTCATAATTGCTTCTACTGCAACAGAGGAGGAGATGCGCCACTGGTGAGTTAAATATCATTAATAGCTGCATATCTGGGTTTATCTTGTGTATTTAAGTGATATATGTAGTTCCTCATTACTTTTTTTGAGATATACTGAAGAGGAAAGTAGGTGAGATGCCCTGCTTATTACATTGATGAGTAGTTAGCTAGTCTGCACTACTTATGCATTTAGGAGTAGTAATCTGCAAATCTTATTGCATTGGTGTTGATAAAAGTGTCATGTTTAAGTGGCTTTTGATGTTTTTATCTAAGAGCTGCGAGGCCTAATTTTGAGTTATTCATGTCTTGTATTCTAAATCTAGCAAATTTGAACGTCTCTGACTTCCAAGAGAAGAAATATATGGTGCCACAGAAATCTGGGGAAGCAGTCTTGCTTGCAATGTGCTATTTTGTATCAGTAACCTGTGTGAACCACCCAAACCACGAAGAGAACATGGATAGTTAAAGCCTAACAAGTATGGAGTCCCTTCTAAAACCTCAGCCTTGCCAGTTGACAATCATAGAAAATTCTTTGTTTTTCCTGATATAAATTAATCCCTCCTTTCAGAAGCCTTATTGATGCAAATACAATCCATTTCAACATGTGCTGAAACCTGTTGCAGGGGGTCCTGTCCCCACATAAAAAATCCCTGTACCTGACATTCCGGGAACTTTTACCAGGGTTGGGAACGTCCCCAATTTTTTGGGGACATCATTGGGGACATGAGGACTTCCAAGCCATTCCCAATCCGTCCCGGGCAGATTTTGGGGACTGTTCGGGTACCGTTTTGCCGTCCCCAAGGGAAAAATGGTATGTTTCTCCCTCCTCTGATAATAAATTACAAAATCCAAGTAATGAAAATGGGGACAATTCATTGGCTGGCCTGGGTATTGATTCTCTGATTGGACAAACTCTCCATGGAATACTTGATGGATTATTTCCTGCACGATATCTCATTACTGTTAAGATTCTAGGAAGTGATACACTTCTCAAAGAAATGGTATTTGGACCTGGCATTTGAATGCCACTTCCACAAATAAATGATGCTGCAACAAAAATAAAACATACAAATACAGACATGAATACTGGTGTTTCTTCACAGTCATCTCCACCTCCACCATTAACTCCAGTTACCTTGTCAGAAGTATATGAGCCAGATTCTTTGAACAAAACCAGCAAAGCCAACTGTCATGACAGGTGGAAATAGCCTCTGAAAAACAAATATTAAGACCTCTTTTTTTCAACTTAGCAACCTTCTCAATGTTAGCCTGATGTAAAGAAAAACCTCGTAAATCCTTCACTTCTTCCATCTGGTGTAATCCAGCAAAATATATTGTTAAATCTTGTAAAGCCTACATGATGACTTCATTTGGATGGACTTGAAGCATCTTAGGTCGCCAAAGGTGGATGGGGCAAGTGTTGGACCTTCAAGAAAACCCTTCAATGGTGGAGTACAGTAGAGGTTGACCTCGAAGGCATTCTCAAGGATTCAATATACTTCGATTTAAGAGTGGTGACCTAAGTAACCTGACACGTGGATTCGGGATTCATCGGATACGGGGATTCAAGTGTCAGATTCAGACACATTGATCCCCCAGAACATGACACATTCGGATACGTTATATTTTTCTATTATATATTATATATTAAAAATTAGATATTTCTTACACAAGCTCTGGCACTGGATCATTGAGATCCATGTTGGCCAATGCCAACTCAACACTGTTGTCTAGACTCATATCATCAGGAAAGACATCCCACATCTTTGTCTTTCCCTTCAACCACTCTTCCCTCTGCTTGTAAATAAGACGAAGGTTGGTGTGCACATACACGATTGTTTCTGCCTTGGAATGCTCAAGCCTGCGTTTCTTAACACAAATTCCCATATGCGCTCCAATTCCTCTCGCAACAAGAGGATGGAGTCACTTGAGAGAGGAGCCTCATGACTAACTGTTGTAGAGGAGGGCTTGTTGCCCCATGATTTGCCCACCAAGAATAGGGCTTATTAGCCCCCCTGTCTCTAATCACATCATATCATGCAAATCGACCGGTGCTAGTGGAAAACTTTGCAAAGTCATCCTCCACCTCATTAAGCAATGCTCTATCTTGAAAAACCCACTTGAATGCATCTTTCCTCCCCTGTGAGATTTCACCATCCATGTGAGGAGGGAATCTGTGGGAAGGTCCACGATTCAGCCACTCATGGCTATAGTATTTTGGGTTCAATGAGTGAGCCAAACAATGTAAAGGTGTGCAATTCTTGTCCCATCTGCTGACAAGAATATGCTGTATAGTACCATAGAAGGCCTTTGGTGATGTCTCATATTTGGGGCACTCACTCTGTAAAATAAGGCTCCTCATAGACTCAATCATGGAATCCCATCCCTCATAAACCTCTCCTAGGATGGGTTGGTCTGTATTTGCAAATTGAAGCAAAGAAATGATAGGGTCGATGATCTGAATAAGTAGATATACCCTCTCCCACCAAGCATCATCTAACATTGTGTCCTTCACTCTTTTAGAGGCTACTTGATATGTCTTTCTCCAAAAATACCAAAACTCTGCAATAACCATGGCCCAAGAGCGGTCTTGACCCCACTCAACCTCTTCAACATGATGAATGAAGAGGCAAACCGTTTATCCACAATCTTCGACAATGATAGATTGTTGTACTTGTTGATTTGGGGTAGCATCGGATGTGTTCTAGCCACGAAAATTGGTGGAGATGCTAAGGCATATGAGATCTCCAATACCCAGAAAGGGTTTGGGCAGATCCTAAACAGTTTGGGAGATATTAAAATAATTAATATTTTTAATGGAGTCCCTAAGTCTAAACTTAGGGAAAATAAATATTAATGTGTATTAATATATAACTGTGCTAGAATGGTTCAAAAGTCATGGATCAAGCCAGATCTAATCTTAGCCGTTGATTAGGGACTTAATCTCGGCTGTTGAATTGTCAACGAGAAAAGTATAAGAGGAGGCTTGAGGGTCACTTGGAGAACACACTGAGGGAGACCAATGAGTTCAATTTCTGGAGCGGGGTTAGCTGAGAAATTGAACTAGTGGTCTGGTGAGCAGTCAGGAGGCAGCAAATACGGAGCAGAGAGGCGGGATCAACGACTGGAGATCTGTGCTGAGGTAGGAGAAGTAGACACAGGGCTTTTCAGGCAGACGTAGAGGCAGCAAAAGACTGCATAGTCACTTGCTGGTCCTGCGTGAGTGACGCAGAGAGGCCCAGGGTTGACGCAGAGGGTTTGAGAGCCACACAAAGGTTAGCCAAGTTGACACTGGGATTGGGAGAAGTGCTAGAGAATTATTTCTCTCTGTGGGTAAGCTAGTTTGGCACCCTGTTGTACAAAAAAATTGCTGAATAATAAATTCCTCCCTTGTTGCGCCGGTTTTCTTGCATTGGGTTTTTCTGGGGACTATTGTCCAAAACATCTGTGTCAATGTGTTAATGCTTGTGCATATGTTTGTTTCTGTATTACAGTGTGATATCTACATCAGTATTTTTAATGTGTATTGAAGTAATTTCATAAATAACTTATTGTGGAATAAGTAAGAAAAATAAATTTGTTGCTGTAGTGATAGAATTTTCACATGGTATCGGAGCAAGTAGTCAGAGACAAAGGGAAAATCAGTTATGGGTCGAGACCACGATGCAGAGGCATCCACGTCAGGGGACTCACACAAATTTTCAGAAGATTGCACAAGAGAAAGAGATTTTGATTTCTCTATGTTGGCTTCCAGGCTGGAAGAAGAAGTGGCGTGTATGACTAGTGCTGCATCATCAGAAGTATGGTATATAAACAGTGGAACTTCGTGGCATATGACGGGAATCAAGGAGTGTTTCTTAGAATATCAAGAAGAGAAGATGAACTTTCAGATCACCATGGGGAACAAGGAAAAGTGTACTGCAGTGGGGAAGGGTACCATAGCTTTTCAAACAGAATCGGGAGAACGGTTCTGTGCTACAAATGTACTGCGTGTACCAGGATTGGGGATGAACTTACTTTCCGTGTCGCAACTACAAGGCAAGGGCTATGACGTCTACTTCATCAAGGAGAAGGTATACATCAAACACCCGAGCTGGAAAAAAGAAGTGCAGATCGAGATCAAAAGTAATCAGTTGTATAGATTGCAACTAGAATCACCAATGGCACTAATAGGTAGTCATGGAGACAAGGACTTGAATGAACTATGGCATAGAAGAATGGGTCACTTGCTCCATTGAGCTCTGAGAATTCTTAGGAGCACTGTAACAGGAGTTCCGGATTCGAGTACAGAACGAGATGATGTATGCAGGGGATGTGTTCTAGGAAAGTATGCCAAGGGTAGCATTTCCTAGGAGCAAACACAGGGCCAAGAGTGTTCTAGGATTGATACACTCTGATATCTGCGGACCTATGTCCATCAAAGCTCTCAGCGGTGCCGAGTATTTCCTTACCTTCATTGATGACCACTCAAGGAAAACTTGGATTTATTTTCTGAAAACCAAGGATGAAGTTTTCTGTCGATTCAAGATGTTCAAGGCTCTAGTGGAGAATCTGACTAGGAAGAAAATAAAAGTTTTGCGCTCAAATAATGGTGGAGAATATGCCGACAAGGACTTCACTGATTTTTGCACTAAGGAGGGCATTAGAAGAGAGTGGATAACTCCATATAATCCGGAGCAGAATGGGTAGCAGAAAGAAAGAATAGGACTATTGTAGAAGCAACTAGGGCCATGATGTATGATCAGGATTGATACACTCTGATATCTGCGGACCTATGTCCGTTAAAGTTCTTAGTGGTGCCGAGTATTTCCTTACCTTCATTGGTGACCACTCAAGGAAAACTTGGATTTATTTTCTGAAAACCAAGGATGAAGTTTTCTGTCGATTCAAGGAGTTCAAGGCTCTAGTGGAGAATCTGACTCGGAAGAAAATAAAAGTTTTGCGCTCAGATAATGGTGGAGAATATGCTGATAAGGACTTCATTAATTTTTGCGTTAAGGAGGGCATTAGAAGAGAGTGGATAATTACATATAATCCGGAGCAGAATGGGGTAGCAGAAAGAAAGAATAGGACTATTGTAGAAGCAACTAGGGCCATGATGTATGATCAAGATATGCCAAAATTCCTGTGGGCAGAAGAATGCAACACAACAGTCTATGTTCATAACAGGACTCCTCATCGGGTAGTGGGCAAGATTACTCCAGAGAAAGTTTTCACAGGGAAGACACCTGAAGTTAGTCATTTCAGGATATTTGAGAGTCTAGCATATTGCCACATACTCGAAGAAAAGAGGAAGACGCTGGATCAGGCTGCAGAAAAGGGATATCTGGTTGGGTATAGCGAGAACACTAAGGCATATAGAATCTATCTTCCAGGGAGCAGGAAGGTAGTAGTACGGCGAGATGTGAAGTTCATGGAGGACAGGGCTTTTAGAAGATTTCGTGAGATGCCTTTCGAGGAGTAGTCAAAAGAGGAGCCGTTGGTTAAGCCTCTTCAACCAACAGAAGTAAATAATTCTTCCTCAGGACAGGACGATTCTGAGGATGACGAGGAGGAGCAAACAAAAGCACCTGCTGGCAGAGGAAGAACTAGCAGGGAACTTTGTCAGATTCTACGAGATGCAGAGGACTTCATTGATGCGCCAAGAAACAATAAGAGGGAGCGAAAATAGCCAGATAGATATCAGGCATTAGTAGCTCAGGATGGAGAGCCTGCCAGTTTCAAGGAGGTAGCTCAACATCAGGTTTGGCAATTTGCAATTGTAGAGGAATACAACTCCATAATGGTGAATGATGTTTAGGAGGTGGTGCCAAGACCTCAAGACAAATTAGTGGTAGGTTCTTAAGATGGATCTACAAGATCGAATACGCTGCAGACAATAATGTTGAGAAATACAAGGCCAGGTTTGTGGCTAAGGGGTATGGTCAAAAGGAAGGGATTGACCATGAGGAGACTTTCGCCCTGGTAGCCAGGTATACATCTATTAGGACCGTGATATCTCTTGCAACCCAGATGGGATGGGAGATCCATCATATGGATGTCAAAACGACATTTTTGAATGGGGTAATAGAAGAGGAGGTATATATTGAACAACCAGAGGGCTTTGAAACTCATGAGAAGAAGTCTCATGTATGCTGATTGAAGAAAGCCTTGTATGGGTTGAAACAAGCACCGAGCGCATGGTATGGTCGAATAGATGGCTACTTGCAGAAGATGGGGTTTGTCAAGATTGACGCGGACCCAAATCTCTACTATCTGGTTGTAGAGAACGAGCCACTAATCTTAGTATTGTATGTGGATGATCTCTTTCTGACAGGATCATCCAGACTCATTGGGGACTACAAGAAGAATCTAGCCACATAATTCGATATGAAGGATTTGGGATGAATGCACTACTTCCTAGGGTTGAAAGTTTGGTAGCAGAAGGGAGAAATCTTCCTTGGGCAAGGGAGGTATGTTGCAGAAATCTTGAAAAGATTCGGGATGGAGGACTGTAGACCTATGGCTATGCCAATGGTCACCAACTGGAAGAAGATTGATCCATTAGAAGACAAGGATGTCGATCCCACCCTATACAGGCAACTCATAGGGTCCTTGATATATTTGGTCAATACCAGGGCAGACATTTGCTACTCCATCAACACCCTCAGTCAGTTCATGGTGGAACTGAAGAGGGGGCACTGGGCAGTAGCCAAACATGTTCTCAGGTAGTTACAGGGAACAGTCGATTATGCACTCTGTACACCAGGAGTAAGGATATCGGATTGAGTGGATTTACTGATGCAGATTGGGAAGGAAGTTTAGTGGATCGAAAAAGTACCTCTAGGTACTGTTTCAACATTGGATCAGGAATGACCTCCTGGTGTAGTAGGAAACATAAGTTTGTGGCTCTGAGCTCATCTGAGGTAGAGTATATGGCGGAAGCACAGCTTCGTGTGAGGCCATATGGCTTAGAAAACTGCTTGTGAACCTATTCAAAAGGAATATGGAGGCGACTAGGATCATGTGTGATAATCAGAGTTGCATCAAGCTCTCTGAGAATATAATGTTTCATGATAAGTCGAAGCATATTGATATCTGGTGTCACTTTGTCAGGGATTGTGTCCAACGAGGAGCTGTACAGTTGAGCTACACTCCTACAGGAGAATAGGTGGTGGACATCCTCACCAAGGCCCTTGGAAGGACAAAATTTGACTACTTCAGGGAAAAGATGGGGATGGTAAAGAACTCGTTTCAGTAGCAGAAATGGGAGGTTGCAGAGGGAGTTGCAGTGCAGATGCAATGTTGGGAGAAAGGACCAGCAACAACACAGATGCAGAGGGAGTTGTCGTACAGATGCAACAATGGCAGTAGCAGAGCCATGGGCAACATTATAGGATGCAACAGTGCAGAGGATGTTGGGCAGGGAGGCTTAGCATCAGCACAGGGACCGATGCCGGATGATCAGGGTGATACTCAGTGAGGAGTATTACTAGAGCACATTCTTCACTAAGAGGGAGTTGATTTGGGGTTGCATCAGATGTGCTCTAGCCATGAAAATTGGTGGAGAGGTTAAGGCACATGAGATCTCCAATACCCAAAAAGGGTTTGGGAAAAGTCTAAACAGTTTGGGAGATATTAAATAATTAATATTTTTAATGGAGTCCCTAAGTCTAAACCTAGGGAAAATAAAATATTAAAGTGTATTAATATAAAACTGTGTTAGAATGGTCCAAAAGTCATGGATCAAGCCAGATCTAATCTTAGCCATTGATTAGGGACTTAATCTCAGCCGTTGAATTGTCAACGAGAAAAGTATAAGAGGAGGCTTGACGGTAGCTTGGAGAATACAGTGAGGGAGACTGGTCAGTTCAATTTCTGGAGTGGGGTTAGTTGAAAAATTGAATCGGTTGTCTGGTGAGTAGTCAGGAGGCAGCAATTACGGAACAAAGAGGCGGGATCAGCCACTAGAGATCAACGCTGAGGCAGGAGAAGCAGACACAGGGCTTTTTAGGCAGACGCAGAGGCAGTAGAAGGTTGTGTAGTCATTTGTTGGGCCTGCGTGAGTGACACAGAGAGGCCCAGGGTTGACGCAGTTAAGCAGGGGTTGACGCAGAGGGTTTGAGAGCCACGCAGGATTCAGCCAGGTTGGCGCAGGGATTGGGAAAAGTGCTAGAGATTTATTTCTCTTTGTGGGTAGGCCAATTTGGCACCCTGTTGTACATAAAAATTGTTGAATAATAAAATCCTCCCTTGCTGCACTGATTTTCCCACATTGGATTTTTCCGGCGACCGTTGTCCAAAATATCTATGTCAATGTGTTAATGCTTGTGCATATGTTTGTTTCTGTATTACGGTGTGATATCTGCAGCAGTATTTATTTTAATGTTTATTGAAGTAATTTCATAAATAACTTATTGTGGAATAAGTAGGAAAAATAAATCAATTGCTGCAGTGATAGAATTTTCACAGTACTCCTTGTAGATAGTGAGGGCATTTGTATGATTTTGTACAAAGTTACGGATATGCCGTGCATCCTCAATAATGTTACCAATCCAAAGCATATTAGAAGCAATGGATTTCAGTGCTAAGTTCAATGAATGGACAATGAAAGGTGTCCAAAACAGTTGTGGATATTTAGCTTCCACAATCATGCCAGCAGCCTTGCAAACAAGTGCATTATTTGTAATGATTTGCACACAAGAATCAACACCTACATCTTCAATAACTTTAATAAACAACTCACCCATATATTGTGCATCCTTGTATTCTCCAAGTGTATCCACTGCTTTCAAAAAAACTGGACCATTCAAGGAAGACACCATGAAGTTGATGATTGGGTGCCGTGCTAGATCTGTCCATCCATCAGAAACAATGCTAACCTCGGATGTTGGCCATGATGCTTTAATAGGCTCAAGCATTTTTTGCACCTCTTTTTTCTTGCCTTTGTCAACAATATGGTTCTAAGCTTCTCTAAACCAGGAGGCACATACCATGATGAAGCCCCATGAGTTACAGCTCGGCACATTTCAATAAATAGAGGTGAGCGTGCAACATTAAAGGATATGAAGTTTTGATAGAAAAAAAGGCAATGGTGAGATCAAACTCTTCTCATTTCTCCTTTTGAAAAATCTTGTCCATTGGACCAAGTGAAATTGCCTTTCTTTTTGTTGCTTGTCTCTCACTAGAACTCTCAAATGGGAAGCCTTTCCTCAAAAATGGAAGGGGGTCATCATTCTTGGTTTTTTTTGATTTGCAGCCACATTTGCCATACCAACGTTGAACTCTCTTTCCATTTGTTTCTTCCTATGTAAAGGAACTTTTATACAAGCTCCAACTCCACAACCTGGTAAAGCCAACAAATGTCCTTTCACACGGAAATATGTGCTTGTGAAAGTATTGTGGCAAAAGTTGCATCTCCAATCCACATTGTCTCTTCCCTTCACCTTGTTGCTTGGCCCTTCCTCTCTTGTGGCATATTTCCACAAGGGATATTTTTCAATGTTACCTTTAGGAGGAAGTCTTACCTCAACATTACTTGCAATAGAGGGAGTACTTGCAGCAAACTCTGATGAAATTGGGGGAGGAGGGGCATCTCCAATGGGGACATTCTCCCCCTTCCTTTGCCCCTTACCTGCTGCCCTTGATTGAGCCATGAATACTGTAAAAAAAACCAAAAATACAAATTTATAAAAGAAATGCATATGCAAACTGCTGTAATACAAATGCAAAAAAATAGAGAGGAAATGCACTTACGTGTTGCTTGAATTGAAAACGCTTCCACAACTTTTGCTCCTTGCTTCAACCCCTCACAGCAAACCCACAGCCAACCTATTGCAAAAGAGATGAGTGAAAATGATGAGAAGAACAACAAATTTCACCCTTTTTTTGCCACACGGGTCCCTTTTTTCCGGATTCGTGTCCGGAAATCGGGACACAATGTATTTGATTGGGACACGATTTGGATTCAATTGTGTCCCAATTTCCGGACACGAATTGGCACGAATCGTGTCCGATTCGCTAGATTCGGGACTCCTCAGCCTGTTTGAACGAATCCGGTTCCAGAGGTGGTGACCCATGGCAAACAATGTACTCATTAGATTATAGTTCGTTGTTTGTTGGGCTCCTGTGATCTAAATTTTAGTGGCGAGATCAAAACCTCTTAATGCATTTTCACTACATATTCATATCAAAACAAAATAATGAAGCTATTGTGTGGTTTTAATTATTTTCCTTTGATGGGCCACACCCATCAAATAGCTAGGCATTTCAAATATACAAACAAAAAGTATACATGGTACACACAAACCTGATTTTGTTCAAGGTTTGCAGGGCACATGGTGGTGCGTACCATTGCATACCCTTTCTTTTGTGTTTTGGAGTTTGTAAAGTGCTTTATATTCTCAAATGTTAGGTGCAAAAGCCTTCCTAGTCATGGGCTCTCTTCTCTTCCTCATTCTGCAAGTTCCTTTCTGTTACTTTGTTGCAACTTCTTTCTGCGTAGCTATCAGTCTCAGAATTTTATTACTCCAGCTTGATGACTATTCAAATTGAATTAATTTGGTTTCTTGTCGTTCTGGCTTCTTCTCACTTGTGTAAAGCGTGACATGGAGCCCATGTAGGAGCCAAGTATTTGTTGGTCCTTGGTCTTGCATGGCCATGATCAGGGTTTGACTAGAGTGGGTTCCCCTGTAGAATGACATGGTTGTTGAAACCTTTTTTGTTGATAACATGCTTGTCAACAATTATTTCATCAGTGACATGCTTGTTGGTGCCTCTGTCGTCAGTGACATGCTTATTGTCACTATTATTGTTGAAACTTCAGTGATTGATGCATGTCTTTTCAAGCAATGCTCTGTTGATGGGAGCCTTGTTGTCAAACACAACATGGACACTCACCTTGTTGATAGACCCTTTGTTTATCCACTTGATAGTAAATCACATTCTTGGTGGCTTGTTTTCTCATGTACTAGGCATCTGTGTCCTAACCACCTACACATTACCTAGCATAGTGAATGTGCCTAACAAATATATTGGATGCTCTTGCTTGACAATTCTCTCTTTCTGTGAGAAACTTCTTCCCTTGCTTGGCAAGCCACTTATTTACTCTGCAAGCATCTCTAGTGCTTAACAAAACTATTGTTAGGCAAAATTTTACCCTTCATCTAAGTTGCATGAAACGGGGAAATGGGTACAAGTTTCCGAAATGGGAAGCGATACGAAACGCGACCTCCCCAAATTTTGGAAACGGGGAAACGTGAATATATATATATATATATATTAGGACATTTAAAAAATATGTGCAATCATAAAGTATATATGATACATTCTAATTTATTACATTATGATAAAATTGTCAATTGTCAATGCATAAACTATAAGTTTCTAAATTTACATCACATTTACTCATGAATGATCACATAATGAAAATAGAAATATCCAAAATCAGCCACGAGAAATTTCTAATTTCTTGTCTCGTGCTTGATTTGGAGTCTCCTGCTACATAGTCGAACGACCTTAGTGCTTCTTATTAAATACAAGTTTCATACCCTAGTACCCTACAAGCTCTTCATTATTGGGAGTCTCCCCTGCATAGAGGGCTTGGTTCTCTTGATTAAATACAAGTTCCATATCCTAGTACATGATAAAATCCAATGGAAACATGTAATCCCCCAATCCTAAAATCCTGAAAAACTGATAAGTCTGCTGGAATTTGAATGAAATCTAAAATTCTACTTTCTCCATATGAAATCCAATGAGGCCGGAACCACTCTCAAACATCCTGAGTCATTTCATGGTAATGTTAAAAATTTAAGTAAAAGGATGAAAATGAAGATTAAGGAGAATGTCACTTTTACTTTAGGAATTTAACATTACCATGAATAGCATATCAATACTAGGGCCTAGACTTGATCATTAAGCTGCCCCACTCAAAAATTATTTGTTTCTTTCAAAAAAAATTGCATTTTAAACATTTAGCATCCCTTATAAAACCTCGTTGCCCCGACTGCCCGCAATAATTTTTTATTTTATCGCAATTTTTTGGAAAAAATCGCGATAATTTGAAAAACTCTATAATTTCCAAAAAATCGGGCAAAAAAAAATATCCTCGATAATTTCCAAAAAATTGGGAAAAAAAAAAATATCGGTGATAATTTCGAATAAAACTCGCGATATTTTCGTTCTGCTGAAAAACTCGCGATAAAATGATAAAATCGCGATAATATCGCGATTTTCACAACACCATTGCATTCCCTAGTGGGCCTTTCGGCCGCTCCTAAGCCCAACGGCAGCCTCTTTTGGGCTTGTCGTACGACCTAATAGGCCTTTTACCCTAGCCGTAGGCCTATTGAGGCCTTCTCCCTTAATTTTGGCCCCTCTCTTGGCCCTAATCTGCCATATGCTCATCTCTGGAAATTTTTCTAGACTGATTGCTGGTGTGTTTTGCAGAGAAAATTGGTCCGAAGTTTGTATTTTGAGGTATCAAGTCATTGGACAAAATTTTGCATATGTTGGGCCAGTAGACTTCAAGGCCTAGGGCCTAAGGGTTTGATCTTCTAACCCTTGTTTCCTCATTGTTTTACTTCAGCAAGTGACTTAACTCATAACAGTGATAAAAGCATCCTAAATTGGCCTAAAAAATCATTCATAAGTTGTTTGGCATATTAAGGAATAAATTGAATAAGTTGGGCAATCATAGCTTGGCATGAATCTTGAAGTTTTGGTGACTGATATTTCTGCATAATCAGTCTGATATAACAGTGGTAAATTGCATATTTGAAAGGCTAATCCACACAAATTCTTAAGTTAGTTAAGTCTAGTTGGTAGTTGGGTCTCTCTTTATGATATTGAGCAAGTACTAACACTTTAAATTGAGCATCTAAAGCAAATTCCCTCACTGTTGTCATAAATATTTTACTGCTACCATAATAGACAATTATTGCTCATAAAAAGATCATCGGAACATAAGGTACACAAGTGTTATTGTAGCTATATATTTTGCTGTTACTTGTTTCTAGTATTTGTTGAAAAGTGTAACTAAGTTCAGTCTTCATAATGACATGTGTAATTGTGATTTTATGTAATTGATGAAAAAAAGAAATATAAAATTATTATTGTAATGCTTGTTTCATGAGTTTCATGAGCAAGGAATTTTATTTTTAGAGATGGCTCCCATTGAGAGCCTTTAGGATTTGTCATCTAGTCATAAAAGTCAATTTGAGTCTATGTCATGTATAGAGGACCCTTCTTGGGTGTATTACATTTTGTATGAGTTATAAAAAGTATAAGAAGGCCCTCCAAGACCAAGACAAAGTCACATCCTTCAAGTCGGCCTCAAAAGAATAATAGAATCTCTCAAATAGACACATCGGCTCATCTCCAAGTCATGTCAGCTTATTGCAGGCTCCAACAACTACAAATAAGGCAGTTCGGATTTCAGTTAGAGACAGAATTTCAGAGCAGAATTTTGGTGGTCTTCAAGTCTGCAATTCGGTCAAGGTTTAAGTTAGAAAAAGGAGAGTGAAGATCCCATAAGAACTCTCTCCATCTAAGTGAAGGAGGAAAACAAAAGGAAGATCTGTTTGGGACTGTTTTAAGGACTGATCTTCACTCACATGTGCAAGGAAAAGGGTTACTGTTGCATAAAAAAGGGGCCGAAGATCTTCTTGCTTTGCTAAAGGCCTAATCAAGAAGCATTCAAAGAGTCGAGTTGAAGAAGAAAGCCTTCAGTCCAAGCAAAGGAGATAAAGAGTTCAGATCACCATATGTGCTACAACTAGGGCTGAAATAAAGTGCAGGTCTCAAGCAGGAGGAAGCCGAAGTTGATGAATAGTCGAGAAGAAGGAAGAAGCAAGAGGGTTGACTATCGTTGACTCAAGGAAAAAGGACTTCATCAAAGAAGGCTTGTGTCTTGGACTTGGAGTGGCAAATAGGTCAAGCGTCTTGTTCTTGGTATTCGTCAATTGGAATCTCTATAAGAAGAAGAATTTGTTCGGGTTTTCCTCTCAAGTGGCAGAGGTTTTGGCACTGGCTGATAGCCTACATTTTGTCTCTTGTCTCTTTATGATTTATGCATTGGTAACTGTTTGATGAAGAAGAACACTAATAATCTAAGCAAAAGAAAGATCATAATCTAAGAAGTAAAAAGCATTCACAAGCAATTACTAATACAAGAGAAATCACTTAATCTCGATGCCCTAGATTTCTCAACAGTGTTTACATTGTGGAAGTGACTAATATTGTGTTTTCCTTATGAGTTCATATGCTACAAAGTTTGAAAATTCACATCTAATAGGCTCACTCTCTAAGCACATCTCAAATCTTTGGTTCAAGTACATAAATTGTTCCTAAGTCTCTCTAATCCAAGTGGTATTGAAATAACTTGTTTCATTTGAGCATCTAATTGGTGGTGATTTAGATTGCATCCAAGTGTTCTTAACTTGAAAATTGGTAAATCATATTGTGTTGAAGAAAATTGGCTAAGAATACTTATTGTCTTTTGTGGATAATGCTCATTGGCTTATCATATTGAATCATTGGTTAACTGTTGTTTATCAATTGTGGATCTATATTCATTAAGAAATTGCATCTTGTGGATATCTTATTTCTTGTTGGCACTCTCAAAAATCTCACACTTGCCTTTTGGTTGAGATTACCTTTTTGTGAAGTACTTAACATCATAACTTGGGTAAAATATAATTAAGTACTTGAAGAAACACTTAAGTAATCTCACCTAAAAATCTCACTCATAATCTCTTGCACAAGCATCCTAGTTCTAGATTGCATTAAAATTTACCTCCTAGCATAAGCTAGGTTGATAGAGATCTAGGGCAACCCTTTTCCAATTAACGTGAGAGATTCAACTCTTCTTAGTAATTAACTCAATGACCTTGCAATCGTCAGAGCCACAGTCTCCACAGTACCTTCGGCACTGGGTGGGTGGAACACAGGGGAAGATATCGTTAATCAAGCCACTGCCTGCTTCCCGTTGGCTTCCATTTCACAACCTACTTTGAAGATTGTTTCTCAAAACAGTGAAAGAGGAGGTTCTATTTAGATTAGGCATTCAATTAAAAATTACCAAGATCATTGCCTTACACATAGATCATGGGATTTGCACATCATATAGGTTAGTAAATAATTTAAGCAACAGGTGTCCATCTAGTTACTTGGCCTCGATTTATCATAAGCAAGAATTGTGACTCCATAAGGCACTGGTCTCATACTCGAAAATCTAATCTAACCATAAATCTTGCTAAAATTCAACTGAGTAACTAGGCCACTCATCCGTGTCTCCCAAGCAAGTTGGCTCCCAACTTGTTTTCCTTCAACTCATTCCATAGGAACTTCCCCCCAGAGCATGTTGTTGGGAGACAACTATAACGGAGTGGGCAGGGATCAGAGTGACACCCCCCCCCTGAGCAATTGTCGCGGTGCTTGTACAATCTGGACAACAACAAGTACCACCTGTATCTTTTATCTCTATCGTCAGCAGCCAAGTCCAACCATCAATGTATATGATGACTGCTAAATCTGTATCATACTGTCTCCTAGGTACTTAAATAACTGAAAGACTTCTCACTGATCACATCATATGAAAAAATTTGAAGCATACCAGGCCCTTTTCATATCTAGGCCACTCCTAGGGTTTCCTCCAAACCTTAGCTTCTATTTGCAATAACAACGACTTCCTAAGGTTTCCTTCAAACCCTAGCATTCTTTTAGGTCTTTGACAACTTCATCTTTTTCACTCTACTTGCTCAAAAAATCCATCATAGGTGTCTACAAGGGTAATCTCAATGACTTTTCTTCAGCCCAGCTCTGGTACCATGTTAATTTTTAGGGCTATATTGTTCTTTGTTGTAGATAATTGCATTTTCAAACTTTTCATCATTTTTTTACATTACATTCACCCCATAACATCATACCATCATTTAGCAATTATGTAGAGAGAACAATAACATCACAAAGCAGCGGAATAGTAAAGAATAGTAGAAGAAAAGCATACACAATAGAGACACCTGGATTTAGGTCAGAGCCCAGGGAAAAACCCCACAAGGGGGAAAACCCAACCAGATTCTTCTTCCATTAGATATTCATCAATTGTTCAACTGAAATACAAAATACAATAAGAATACATCAATCACATCAAGTCTCCTAGGGCCTGTTACCCACCACTTTGTGGGTAATATCCCCAGGATATTTTTTTATCCATGATGAGCCGCAGTTGGCAACCAAAACCCCTTGATGCCTCCTACTAACCCATTGTGCCATTTCTCTACCACCTGAGCCAACCATGTGGTCCCTCACCCACCTGTATTGATCGTATATTTGAAGGTGGGCCTCCCGAATCTAAAGGTATGTCTTGTCATTTGGTAGTTGAGCATTGAGTTTACTTATCATGGATACTTCTAGGTATGGATTGATGGGGGGATTTGGCAGAAAGAGTGGCCTTAGTTTGTGCTCTTGTCCCTTTGATCTCTTTTGGTTGTTACCCTTGGATCTCAGTCCCGTGGGATCTCCTTTATTGACCATTTGGTTCTAGGGTGGTACTACTTGGGAAACCACGACTTTGTGTGTGTGGTCACATTCCTTTACCCGCACATATTACTCCCTTTCCAATCACTATACCCCCATTCATCTTTTCTCCCACCTGGGTCCACATAGGGCTAGCCTCCCTACCCCCTTGCCCCCACCTCGAATCAGGCCTAGAATGATGCCTCGGAGGTTGAAGCAATTAAAAGAAAAATGAAAAGCATAATTGACCACATTTAACAAGAAAATATACCACGAAATGCAAGAGATGGTCGGGACAAAAATAATTAGCACGTGGGAAAAAGCCATTACATGAGCTCTACCCCAATCCATGGCCATCACCCTGGTTCCATAGGCCCTAGATGAGCCTCCTCTATCATTCAGGAACCCATGATTGTCCCAACTCCTGGAAGGCAATGAACCGTCCTACCTAAGGGGGGTAATCACTGCTATACCTTGCACATCATGCTCTTGTCCTTTGAGCCCTGAGCAGTTAATTAAAGAAGATTCATAAAGGCAAAAGGTATATGAAGAAAGGTGGAAAAAACAAGGTCGGGGCACCTCATGTACCACGATTTCTCCCTCTTATACATTACATACCCAGGTGTGAGCTTCCCCTTATCTAGCTACCCCTATGCCCCACTATGTGGCCCAGGACTGCCCCTCCCATTTCCTATTCTATCTCACTTATTTGTCACTTGCCACCCCCATTAGAGGGATGTACTTGGACATAATATCCCCTTTAAAGGCTGAAACCACCTAATAAGGTACTTGGCTAACCCCCTTTGGAGCTTGGAGACACTAGCACATGCCAAAGCCCACTACAGAAGGGCATGCCATTATGAAATGCCCACTTTGTTATCCACGATTTATAAGCTCTTCTACCGGATTATTTAAATGACTGGTTGTACTCGAAGCCTAGGGGACGCATTCGATCTTATGCAGGATTACAGGTGGTTTCCATTTGGGTTTGGTTTCCCTATATGGGATCCTAACCACCAGAGGTCAACATTGGCACATGTAGGGTATGCATAGAGAGCCATGGGCTTCCACAACAATAGACAGCACTCCACGAATCTTCATGGATACTCAAAGACCACTGGCGATCCACTTTTGGGATGATGGTGATATGCTTGGTACATTATGCCCAGCAGGCCCCCACAGGAGCCCCACACTCTTGGAAGGTATCCTAGGAATTGTACGATGTCATGGCAGCATTCATTCTACCACTCGGACCCTTGCAAAGGATCTACAGGCATCTTTGATTCATATGGAGACCCATGGGGTCATTTATGTGCCCTCAAACCCACTGGGAGCACCATAGGTCTACTACTTGGAGAACAAGGGGCCACCCCCTTGTCCATCATATTCCGAGGAATTTATTCCTCAATATGGCACTTCAGGTTATTATTGAGCCTTTGGAGGGCACTACGACATGTAAATATTATTATTTGGCCCCTTGTGAGGCTTATTTTTACACTTGTGAGCTAGTTTTTGGGCTTGTCACCAATAGGGGTTTTATTTGCATATTATTTTATCATTAGGGGCTAATGTAGGCCCATAAGCTAATTCAAACTCCTTAGGAGGCTATATATTGGTGCAGATACATTCATTTGTATCATCACTTGACTTGGGATCTCTCTAATATAGAGAACTTCGCATTTTTTCCTTGGAGGATATTTTTTAGAGATGGATGAATTTTGACATATGGATTTGGGCTATTTATCTTGTCTTGGAGCTTTGTCTTGTAAACAAAATGTTGGTTGGATATACTCTATAATGTTGTAAGTAAATTTTGATGTTATTATTCTTGTTGTTGCATACTGCTAAAATTACGGCTAGTTGTTGCATGGTTGAAATGTGGAATTGAGCATGTTTTAGCTAATTTAATGTATGGGCCAATGTTATATGAATGAAAAGTCCTAGAGATTATTTGACTCGATAACCTTGAATCGTTTGCTTTGAAGTATAAATGCTTCAAGATCACTTTTCTTCTCTTTCTCTCAACATTGGATGACGCTAACTTTCTGGGCCTCCTTGATCAAGAAACCAAGTTCTTATTCATCATCATCCTTGACTCCATACCCCCAAGTGAATTAGGCATTGGTCCCTTAAAAGGGATGATCATTTTAACCCTCTTTTTACCATTTTCCTCTTTTTCCCCAAGTCTAGCCCCATTAGGTCACCTAGGGCATCAATTTCCCAGGAATTGACCCAAGGAAAAACTTTGATCTCCTATAGGCTATTGCACTGGTGGGCCCCCTCCCTCTCGTCCAAATTTGAGGCAATTCTAACAATGGAATCTCCGGGAATCCTAAGTCCTAGCTCTAGGATCGAATTTTGCCTACGCATCCCCAAGGCTAGACCTCAACAAGATCATTCAACCTTTCGAAGTAAATATTCTTGTTTGGTCCTTTCCTTTCACCTTGTCCAAGATAGGAACATCATTGGTTGCTACATTCCATCCTCGAACCTGGACTGGGTCCACTTGGCCTCGTGTGGTCCCACTTCCCAATAAAGATTATTTATCAATGACCATTTGGGAATCCAAGTTTCCCAAGGATTATAGGGATTGAGAACCTCACCTATATGCCTATTCCTTCTCCCTCAACCCTCCAATCGTCACCACTTGCCCCTGGTGGACCAAGTCCCTTGCTTAAAGAGCAAGCAAGTTCCATTCTTCACTCCATCCTTGGGAAAGGGTTTCCAGGGTCACTTCTCACCTATCCATTGACATATACTTTACCAGTGATCCCTACACTACCGGGACTCCTCCCATCGCTGAAAGTCCGTAAAGAGCAGGGAGACTTAGCTGTGGTGACAGTGGGCTAAGCCTCCACTATTGCCCTTAACGTAGAAGTTGCCCTCTTAGGAACCCCTTTTAGGTCCCCTGCTGGTTTGAGTGGTAACAGGGCCAACCCAAGTCAGTGCACAACTTTGTTTGTGAATTGAACAATCTGACCTCTAATAGTCAAACAAGTCCAATAGAGTTGTTATCATATCAATGTCTCAATTAGCATCATCCATGTCACTGTAATAGGTGTCATCAATATTAGAAGTCTTCACTATTTGTCAAGTGTCATCATTACTGTCATGTATCATAAGAGCAAGGTCACTGTCATACTGCAATCAAGGTTTCTACCATATCATTGTAATGTCATTGTTATGTATTGTGATACAACAAGGTTATTGCTACATATCAAAGATCACTGTCACGTTAGGTCCCTGTCTCAATGTCATATTGATGTCATGTGAAAGTAACATCGCCATTACCATTCATTAGGACATTGTCACATTAATGTTATATATAAGATATTGTCATTAGTGTCACACGATTAATGTCATTCATCATATCTATATCTATACATCAATAGGTCAGTGTCATATTCATGTAGATGTATCAAGGTCACCAATATTACTTCCATGTGTCAAGTCCATACATCACCGATATTACGACTATGCATTAAGGTCACTCCCATGTATTAATTGTCATATCAAATGCCTCGAGGTTATATAGAATGCCATACTTCCCTGTTATATATCACTGACTTACATCAAGGTTATCGCATCATATATCATAGTCATTTCCAATAGATCTGAGCACAAATGATAGAACGAACCACAGAAAAATTGCGAGATATATAAATATAAACGAGTCCCATACAGTAAGGTATGCGGGCCAAAGCAATCCTCAGAGATCTTCTACAAGCCATAATAAATATATGCATACCACTGAAATCTTGCGAGCCATCTCAATGCGTACCACTAAAATCTTGCAAGCCATCTCAATGCATACCAATGAAATCTTTTGAGCCATCTGTGAACTGAAATGCAAGCCATAGAGATTATGTGTCATAGAGAATGATTGTGCCACAATGAATGCGAGTCATATGAGCTGCAATGCGAGACACATACAATACGACATAGCAGGAGCAAGATACATCACATAATAAGATAGAGATCCATCACAGAGAATAGAGCGAAATCCATCATTGAGCAACAACGAGATCCATCACATAGGAAGAGCAAGATCCATCATAGAATAAGAGTAAGTATGTCATAGAGAATAGAACCTCAAATATATATGAACCACAAAGCCTTGGAATTTCAGAGATACATAAGCTTCCAAAATTTTGCGAGTTCCTTGTGATAGAATGATAGGGTATTTATAAGCATTTACCTAGATCGAATGGGTGACTCTATTTGAAGAGTCGGCCTATGTTTGCCAACGTAACCCTTTGTTATATGCTTTAAATTATATTAAATATATTTTCTTTTATAATTGCACGCCCAAATAGTTTTGCCACAACATATAATAATAGGATTGTCAACCATATTACCAATGATATTTCTCCTTAACCAATTTTGAATTTTCTCTTTGGGGCAAGATGGGTTCCCATAGGAAATTCATCCCATAGTTGCCCCAATTTTCAACAATCTCCAAGTCTTTTCTCGCAAAACCTTTCTTGGTTTCAGAGATCTCGTGTTCCTTACCCTCTTAGACATCATAGAGACTAGAACGCTTGTTTGTTACTACCCCAAAAACTAATACTCCCTCTTAGCGAGGAAGGTGTTCTCCACTATACCCATCTGCTCCCTGAAGTAGACAAACTTTGCCCTACCCAAGGCTTTCGTGATTGTATCAGCCACCTGCTAGTCTGTGGGAACATGTTGTAGCCGAACTGGTCTACATTGCTAGTGTCTGACATCTATGATACCTTCGGTGAACATCTTTAGGAAGATGGTCCTCAGTCGGCAATCAGTAGCCCCTTGCAGCCACCAACTAGCTCGTTGTGCCATTTCTCTGCCACCTGAGCCAGCCATGTGGTCCCTCACCCATCTGTCATGGTTGTATGTTTGAAGGTGGGCCTCCGAAACCTGAAGGTATGCCTTGTCATTTGGTAATTGAGTATTGTAGTTTACTTATCATGGAAACTTTTGGGCATGGATTAATGGGGGGATTCAGCGGAAAGAGTGGGTTAGGTCTATGCTCTTGTCCCCTAGACCTCTTTTGGATGTTAACCTTGGACCCTAGTCCTGTGGGATCTCTTTTACTGACTTTTGGGCTTTAGGAATGGTACTTCATGGGAAACCCTGATTTTGGTTGCGTGGTCCTGCTCCCTCATCCACCTATATCACTCCCCTTCTGCTCATTATAACCCTATTCATCATTCCTCCTTGGGTCCACATTCCTCCACTGGGTCCACATAGGGTTAGCCTTCCTCTTCCCCTTGCCCACAACTTGGGTCGGGCCCAGAACAATGCCCCTGAGGTTGATGCAGCTAAAAAGAAAAATAAAAGCATAATTGGCCACATTAAACAGGAAAATGTACCACAAAATGCAAAAGTTGGTTGGGCCAAACACATTTAGCACATGGGGAAAAGCCAATACATGAGCTCTACTCCATTATCATGGCCATCCCCCTAGTTCATACAAGCCTTAGATGAGCTTCCTTTATCATTCAAGAACCCATGATTGTCCCAACCCCTGGTGGGCAATGAACCGCCCTACCCTAAGGGGGGTATCCACTGCTATATCTTACACATCATGCTCTTATCCTTTGAGCCCCGAGTCATTAATCAAAAAAAAAACATAAAAGGAAAAAGGCATATAAAGAAGGGTGGAAAAAACAAGGTTGGGGCACCTCATGTACCACGATTGCTCCCTTCTATACATTATATACCCAAGTGTGGGCTTCCCTTTTGCTAGCTACCCTAGTACCCCAGCATGTGGCCCAGGGCTACCCCTTTTCATTCCCTACTCCATTTATCTCTTTATCACATGCCACCACAATTTGAAGGATGTACCTTGGACATATTATCCCCTTTAAAGGTAGAAACCACCTAATAAGAGACTTGGTTAACCCCATTTGGAGCTTGGAGACATTAGCACATGCCAAAGCCCACTATGGAAGGGCATGTCATTATGAAGTGCCCACCTATTGTCCATGGTTTGTAAGCTCTTTAACTCAATTTCCTTTTATGACTTGTACTAGAAGGCTAGGGGATGCATTAGATCTTATGCAGGATTGTAGATGGTCCCCATTTTGGGTTTGGTCTCCCAATATGGGGTCCTAACCCTCCCGAGGGCTACATTGGCAAATGTAGAGTGTGTGTTGAGAGCCATGGACCTCCACAGGAGTAGAAAGCAGTCCATGGATCCCCAAAGATGTTTAGAGATTGCTCGAGATTCACTTATTGGACAAGGAAGATGCACCTGGTTCACCATGTCCAGCTTGCCCAACAATTGTACCATACACTTGGCAGATGACCCAGGACTTGTATGTTGATGTGGCATCACTTACGCCATCATCTAAGCCCTTACAGATGGTTTACAAGCATCTTCAACCTACTTGGAGGCCCATGAGATAACTTGTGTGCCCTCACACCCATTGGGAGCACCACATGTTTATTACTTGGAGAACAAGGGGGCAACTCCTTGTCCACTACTTTTGGGAGTCTTATTCAAAATTGTGGCACTTATGGACTTCATCAAGCTTCTTAGAAGGCCCAACGACACGTATTATTGATCAGTCAACCCTTTGAGAGGCTTACTCTTTTGTTTATGAGCTAGTTTGGTGGGCTTGTCACCAAAAGTTAGTTGTTTTGCACATTATTTTATTTTAGGGGCTATTGTAAGCCCAAGTAGCTAACTCGAGCTTATTAGAAGTGTATAAATAGAAGCGATGAGGATTCATTTTAGCATCATCACTTGGATTTGGAACTAGTATCTCTTTAGAGATTTTCGCTATCCTTCTTGGAGGACGAATTTTTGGACAATGGAATGAATTTTGATGTTTGGATAATTTTCATGTCCTAAAGCTTCTTGATGGCAAGTTTTTGGATGGTTGGATATATTCTTATAAATGTAAGTATATTTTAATGTTATTCTTTCTTTCTAATTTTTTCACATACATCGTTGCTAGGATTTCGCTATATTAGGGCTTATTTGCTACATCTCTTATGCGAAGTTGTGGAAATTTTGTTTCTGAATCGTGAATGCTTCATGTGTGGGCCATGTATAATGAATGCATGTTCCTAGGGATGTTTCATTAGTGTAATTCATCTTGACAAGCCATTTATCTTGCGAAGCGAAGTATAAAGTCTTTGAAGCTGCTTTTGTTGTTGCCCTAGTGCCAAGCAAAGTTGTCTTTGAGGCCTCCTTGACCTAGAAAATTCAAAGATCCATAGTCATAATTCTACCTGACTCTAATCTCCCCAAAGGATTAGGCACTGGTCCACCCAAAGGTGATCACCTTAAGGCTTAAACCTATTTTCCTTCTCCCCTTTGCTCTTCTCTAGGTCTAGTCCTCTAGGTCACCTAGGGCATCAATTATCTCACAACCTAACCATCCAAATACTTTGATTTTTGGTCCACAACTGCGTTGGTGTGTCCTTAAGAAGCCCTCTAAATTTCATGAGATTCCGACGGTGGGATCTTGAGATATTGCAAGCCCTACCTCGAAGACCAATTCTTGCTCTTGGTTTCCCTTAGGCTAGAAACCTCACTGGGAACCTTGCATTGTCTTTCATTGAAAATTCATAACTTGATCCCTTTCCCCTCCTTTATTAGGTCAAGCATATCATTGGTTGCTAAATCCAATCCCCTTGACTGAACCTCGGGTCCACTTGGTCCCGTGCGGTCCTATGCACTATCAAGGTTAATTCTTCAAAGATCACCTGAAACCCAAGTTTCCACAAGAATTATAGGCCTTAGGGATCTCCTTTATAAGACACGTACTAAAAACCTAAACCTAGAAATTATCCCCAAGCCCTTCCTAGATAGCCTTCCATCTCGTCTTCCAAGACAAGCAAGCCACATATTTGAGCCTCTCTTGTGAATAGGCTTCCAGGATCACCCCTCGCCCTATCATTGGTCCATCCATTTAGTGATCCTTATCATAACAAGTCTCCTCCCATCGGTGAAAATCTGTAAAGAGTAGGGAGCCTTAGCTGAGGTGACAGTGGGCTATCGCTCCATTGATGCCCTTAGCCTAGTAGTAACCCTTCAAGGATCCCAACTACTCTTCTTCTCCTTCGCTATTGCAGATCGAACTTGCTTGAGATGTGTATCCAAATGAGTCGAGTTGCACTTCTTTATATAGCCTTTCTTGAGGGTCGAATTCCCTCCTTTTAGGCCGACTTGATCTGCTTCTTGGGCCGACTCGGTCTTGGGCTTATCCATAGCTTTTTCTTGATAAAATAAATATTTTCCTTCAATACAATAAGTCCAAATGGGACTATGACACATGATCAATATTATTCTTTATCCTAGAAAGACCTAGAAAGATCTAGAAGACCTAAAAGCTCAAAGAACATGCTTTTGACTCAAACTTGAGTATGAAACCCATACTCCAAAAATATAATTTCTTTTCTTTCATTTTCTTTCTTGATAAAGAATATACAACGTCATGATTACAATTACATCATAATAAAGACCAAACCTAGTTACAATTTTCAACACCCAACACGTCCCTAGGCTACCCTTGACACGGGAATGCCATGATCTAGGGCCCAAATGAGGATGATCATCATTAGAATGATTGAGGAGGCTTGGTGCCTCTGATGGAGCCCTAATGTTGGAGAGAGAAGGCACCATGTTACTCACTTGACACCCATGGAGATGACGGGTGGCACCCACAGCTGGATTTTGGACCCTTGGAGCTGCTTTGATGCACAATTTGGGGATTTTCCTTAAATGGAGGATGATCATGATGCTTGGAGACATTTTCAGCCATGACTTTGACTTGATGGAGTATTTTGAGCCCTAAAGGGCATGACATCGTCACCTTTTTAGGTCTATGGGTCACGCATGAGGGCTTATCTTGGCATATTTTGTTGCAAAGCTAATGGGTTGGCTTGTAACCTAAATTTACTTTTTGTCCACTCAAAATTCAAACTTGTGTAGGGGCTTTTAGTTAGAAATTAAAAGAGGTAAACCTCATATAAATAGAGGATCACCTCTTTCATTTTGTTCATCGTCACTTGCGGAAAACTCAACCTCTCTTAGAGAACTCGGCCTGCTATTTGTACTTTTCTACTTTGTGGAGATGTGATCTTTTGTGGATTATTGGTTATTGGAGACTAGTGCTTGTTATGGAAATGTCATTTCGGGGTAAAGAAGGCTTGTTCTTGGATATCTTGTGAGTGTCTTTTGTTGAATATCTTTCATGATTATTGCATGTAATGAATATTGCTAGGTTTTCTATGTTCTACGTCGAAATGCTTATATTTACATGAAATGCTTGGTATATTTTGCATGCTTTAATTTTGTATCCTTTGACTCCCTAGAGAACCTCCTAGAGAACTTTTCTCTTGTAAATCTATCCCCTCAAAGTGATAGTTAGGGTTAGCAAGTGAAAACCTACGGTTTTCCCCCTTACTCCATTCAACGGTTAGATATTTCCATTGACAAAATCCCTAAGACTCCACCAACCAAGCAGGTAGAAGGCATTGGCATCCATATTGGTGATCAAAGCTTATAAAATTTCAAATTTATCTCCCTCTCCTAAAATTTCATCCCTTCAAGGCAAGTCGCTAGGGTTAAGGTTTCAATGCAAATTCAACTAGGGCTTGAGCATTGAGCTAGTTTGAAATCGCTTCACCTTCTTGAGCCTTAAAACATCAAAATATAGCAGTTTGCACGGTTGAAAGTGCTTCTATATGGCTTGTTACTGCTCAAACTAGCAGGGATCCTAGGAGTGGGGTCCTATAGGGCAACTACTTAGTCAAGGGCAACAATGGAGTGATAGCCCACTGTCACCTCAACTAAGGCTACTTGCTCTTTACGGACTTTCACCGATGGGAGAAGACCCAGTATAATGAGGATCACGAAGATGAATGGTCAATGATAGGGTGAAAGGTGATCCTAGAAGCCTATTCACAAGAGAGACTCAAATGTATGGCATACTTGCTTGGAAAGCGAGTTGAAAGGCTCTCTAAGAAGGGCTTAGGGGAATTCCAAGGGCTAGGGTTTGAGTATATGACTTGTCAAGGAGATTCCCAGCCCCTAAAATCCTTGTGGAAACTTGGATTCCAAGTGGTCTTTGTGGATTGATCTTTACAATGTTATGGGACCACATGGGGCCAAGTGGACCCAGAGTTAGGTCAAGGGGATGGAATTCATCAACCAAGGGTGTGCTTGACCTAATTGAGGGGGAGAAAGGGATAAAGGAGAAATTTTCTTTGAATTTGATGCAATAATCCCAATGAGGTCACCAACCAAGGGAAACCTAGGGCAAGAAACGGTCCTCGAGCTAGGGCTTGCAATATCTTGAGATCCCACTGTCAGATTTGCTTCAAATTTGGAGAGCCTCTAGAGACAACCCCAGCGCAATTGTGGACCAAAAATCGAAGTATTTGGATGACTAGATTGTGAGATAAATTATGCCCTAGGTGACCTATGTAGGCTACGCCTAGAAAGAAAGGGAGAAGGTAAAAAAAAATATGCTTTCAGGTGATCACCTATGGAAGACCAGTGCCTATTCCTTTGGGAGAAATGGAGTCAAGAAGTTTACAATGATTAGGATGGTTTCATTCAGTGAAGGAGGCCTCTAGAACAATTTCGCATGACAATTAGGGCATGAGGAAAATTACTTCAAGGTCTTTATACTTCTATATTGGCATATGATGATGATTGGGTATACTTGTTCTCACATGTAAGTGCTCTTTTAATGCTATTTTGTCATTCTTTTCTATGTCACATAAATGATGTTGGCATTTTCATTATACGAGACGTGTGTTTTGGTCCCCATACGACATATTGACATATCATTATTGGCGACTCCATTGAAAGAACGAAGCCCTAGTTCTTTATTGAGCTTTAAGCTCAATGCTTGTAGGGTGAAGCAAGCATTTTTAGGCATCTTTAAATTCACCCTAGTGACTCCTACATAATTTACATGTATATCTCAAATAGGTTGTCTTTCTTTGATGATTTTTCCGCTTTGGACATCACTAGCGTCCCTGGCCACCCTAATCATGTCACAGGAAGGATGGTATGTGGGGTGCCCATGTTTGATGGTGATCCACTCTCCGCAGTTGACCATGTAGAAAGATTTAATGTGCATGCTTCAAAAGAGAAAGCGGTTCACCAGTATGTCCTTATGTTGTTGTTCACGGGAGCTCTCAGAGGTCATAACTCATGGTTGCATGATCATGTACCTAAGAGCATCTCATCTATTGGGGAGTTCGTTGATGGCTTTCTTAGACATTTTCAAGTATGCCACACATTAAGCATCCAAGAGGAAGCCTTCATTGACCATCATCAAGACATTGAGGATCTAAGTAATGAGCAAGAAGACGAGTCCTCCTTGGGTCCACGAGATGAAAAGCGTAATTTTGAGGACACGTGTTGGGAAGAATGAGTCTATGGAAAGTGAAGTTGAGAATAACCTTACCTTTCTCAAGGATAGTACTCCTGATGATTCTCCTTTTGAGAACCTTGAGGAAGGTGATCCCATTAGCCCCTTAGACGATGACATTGGAAATTATTTCCATATTGAAAAAGAGAAATGGAAAATTATTGGTCCGCAATTTGACTGTGCTCCCATTTATGACACCGACAAGGAGGACGAGGTTGAGAGTGGTCCTCCCTTTCTCCCGGGCATTTTTTATGAGGACATATCCATCGATACCCTTGGGAAGGAGAATTATCAGTTTCCCTTGCATGAAAAGGAGCAATTGGAGATGATTGATTCTCCTTTCTGGGAAGACCCTATCTTTGATACCAACAATGATAGGATTGATGAGGCCCTTGCTCATCTTACCTTCCTTATGATTCTAGGAGTATATTCAAATCACTTAAGCCTCTAGAGTTGGATTTTCAGGAAAAGGATCATGTCAAAACTTCACCCTCCCCTTTGCCCTTTTCTATTCTTCATCATCTTGAGTCTTAATCAAGTGATTCCCTCACCCCTTGTCATATGATCTCAAGTTGAAGTGACCGTGAGCCCTTTCCCCATTGTGAGTATAGTGTCAAGGAAGAGCCCCTCATTGATTATACTTTACCTCTTTGGACACACCCTCAGGGTTTTGATCACTCCATGACCTCCCCTCTCCAATGTGGCCATCACCTTGAGCAACCTATTTGTTGCACTTCGTCTTTCCCTCACCCTTCGTTCCCCTCCCTTCACAACCTGGTGGCATCTACAAAGCATAATGTTATAAACAAGGATTGTGATAAGGAGTTCTTGAGAGTGATCATTCATTCCACCATTGTGTGCTTAGAGGGAAAGCCCTACACTTCTAGATTGGCTTGTTCTCCTTCTCCTAGGGCTTCCTTTTACCTCGAATGGAGATCATATTTTCCCACCTCCCACCTGCTTCATCCTCCATGCAAATGTATTTGCATTCGCTTCACAATTTGCTACTCGAGTAATCATACTGGAAGGCATATGTATATTGATATCAAGATATGTTGCTTGCACTGGCTTTGAGATTACACTTAGCATTAGCATTATTATATGCATGTTAGGATAGGATGCATTGCATGCTGATTTTTGCATTAGAACTAATGTCATAAGATATTTCTCATGATAGATTAATAGCATTTAGATTTAAAGACTGCATTTGAAAGTTTATTTATATGAGTCGATTTTATGGGTGTAATCCAAGTATGTGCGATCATAAGATGTCGTGACTGTTAGTTTTTGGTAGCAATTTTAAGGGTGTAATCAAAGTATGTGCGATCATAAGACGACGCGACTATTAGTTTTTGGTAGCATCCGATGTGCTCTAGCCTTGAAAATTGGTGGAGACACTAAGGCACATGAGTTCTAAAGTACCCAGAGACCGTTTGGTGAAATTCCACCCGGATTGTATTTTATTAGAATAATTAATATTTTTTATGGGGTTCCTAAGTCTAAACTTAGGAAAATTAAAATATTAATGGGTACTAATCAAAATATGGGTGCGAATGATCTAGAAGGCGGATCAAGTCATGTTTTAATATTAGCCGTTGATTAGAGACTTAATATCGATCGTTGAAGACTCAACAAGAAAAGTATAAGATGGAGGCTTGGGGTTCATTTGAAAACACACACGAAGAGAATGAATTGATTTAGAGTTCGATTTTTGGGGCTAGGAAGCTGCGAAATTCGAAGTAAGTGATCATTCAACAATAGAGTGGCAGTGAGAATCCGGGAGGACTTTCTGGAGAATACTGACAGAGAGGCAGAGAGAGCTTGTAGAGAGGCAGTGCAGTAGCTGGGAGAGCTGACGTTGGGCCAGTCTAGGCCCACCCAGTCTTAACACAGAGCCAGAAGGGCCAGCGCAGAGCAGAAAAGTTGCCTGTCACACAGAATCCAAAATTGTCGGGAACAGCCAGAACTACCGGGCACTGCCAAAACTGCAGAGATAGCTGACACGAAGTGCAGAAAAGGTGACGCAGGGTTGACGCAAGGCCTACGCAGGGCCAATGCAGAAATAGTCGGGGTTAGCCAGTCTTGTGCCGGATCAGCGGGAATTCTACCGGGTGAAGTGAGGTAAAACTCACTCAAATTCTCCGCCAGTATTTAACTCTGTAAAGGATTGCTAGATGAGCATCCTAGATTTGTATTCAGATATTTCTCCTGCATAATAATAAACCCTCAGAACTGTTGCACTGGTTTTCCCGCATTGGGTTTTTCTGGGGACTATTGTGTCCAAAAATAAGTGTCCTATGTATCTTGTTCTTTGCTCTAGTTTATGTTTCATGAAATCAAATATTTAATTAGTGTAGATTGCAAAAGTAATTTGCTTCAATATTCAGAAGAATAACTTGGTTAATGTATATTAAAAATCAAGTAGGTGAAGTAGATTCAGATTTGCTGTAGTAGGGTTCCTTTGAGTGTAGGAATTTTCACATGGTATCAGACCATTGATTTTGAAACACGAACAGCAGATCAAGTGCTGAGCAGTGAGGCCGAAAGCTGCACTTGGCAGCAATTCGAATCCCCTTGAAGGAATTGCGCATTCCTTGCCAGCAAGTAGATCCGAGGAAATCTCTCTAAGTGAGACGACAGAGAGGTACGATATCAAGTTCGTGAGTTTGCAGAGGCAGAGGGAGAGACATAGAACCTCAGTGCAGTGCTTGAAGGGCGTAGTTTTTGTCGGGGCAGAAATCTGCTAGAAAAGAAGCAAGACATGTAGAAGGGGAATTTTCTCCTCAGAGAACTTTCTGCCAAAAAGTTCGAATTTCTCACTCGCTGAGCAACTAAGCAATGCTAAGCAGTGACCAGACGGGTCAATTCAACACTTGGGTGAAATGGCATCGCATGGGCTCAGAGATCAGGACAGGTTGGAAGGAGCTTCCAACTATGTCATATGGAAGACCAGAATCTTAGTTGTTCTGGAGGAATATGATCTAGAGGCCTATGTCAATAGTGTTGTAGTTGTTCCTGCTGACAACAATCAAAAGAAGAAGTACACGGCCAACCAAGGGAAGGCAAAAAGGCTCATTCTCGATGGAGTTCGAGATCATGTAGTCTCACACTTGTAGGGCAAGGATACAGCCTGGGAGATGTGGGAAGCCTTGTCGTCTCTGTATGAAGGCTCTTTCGAACAGCAGAAGATGTATTTAGAGCAAAAGTTGCAACGAACTTTGATGCATAAGGGAGAAGGAGTCAACTCCTATCTTCAACGTCTTCAGGACACCAGAAACCAACTTGCTGCAGTGGGGTCCACTCCTCAGTCTACCGCGACGGTAAGGATAGCCCTGAATGGAGTCTCGGATGAATGGCAAGTCTTTGTCCAACGCATATTGCGCAGGGAAAGGCTACCTTCAGGGAGGAGATGTGGGCAGCCCTTCAACAGGAGGAATTACGGAGGAACCTGGTAAAGGTCAGCCTCAATGGCAACAGCGGGAGTGGCACGAAGACCAAGGAGGAGAAGCAGAACGCAACTCTAGCATCCAAGGGACAGCAGAAGCAAAAGCAAAAGAAGGACATTTCGAAGGTGAAATGTTTCAGATGTGGCGAGATCGGTCACTTTGCATCTCAGTGTCCTTTGAAGCAAAAGGATAAGGATGAGAAGCATGATCCAAAGGTTGCATCCACGAAGATAGACAAGGAAGAGTATGCCATGAGTGCCCACTCATCTCCAGGAGGGAGATGGGGCTATATTGAGCTGTAGTCAAAGGACTACATGTGGGCAGGATCCTTGAGTCCACCTCTTGGATCAATTCCTTGCTATGGGAGCCCAAAATTCAGCAGTAGCGAGATGGACTTAGTGTCAAATGATGCAGTGGATTGTTTGGAGGACAAATGCAGTAGCTTAGGACCGGAGACTGATCAGCGCAAAGCAAGGTTGGCAGCAGTGCAGTTGGCACAATGCAGAAGTCAGCAACAGCGAAGAAGATTCAGAGGGTCAGAGACCAGTAGAAGTTAAATTACAACATTCATTGTATTATGTTGAACATAGTTAAGTTCAGTTAATTTTGGATGTCTTTCAGTTGCTTCTCTCAGCAACTGAGTTGCAGTACGAATGCAGTGTTAGCAATGGTAGTGCTAGCAGCATAGCAGATGCAGCATTTGAGAGGAAGTTGTAGTACAGATGCAGCAGTGGTAGTGGCAATGTCATGGATAGCAGTACAGTAGTAGCCGCAGCACAGTGTTGGTGGCAGCAACAGTACGGAAATGAGGTGCTTCAAAAGCAGAGCAGCATGCAGTTGGACATTGTTGTTAGAGCACTTTCCTCGCTAAGAGGGAGTGTTATTTTTTGGTAGCATCGGATGTGCTCTAGCCTTGAAAATTGGTGGAGAGGCTAAGGCACATGAGATCTAAAGAACCCAGAAACTCTTTGGTGAAATTCCACCCGAATTGTATTTTATTAAAATAATTAATATTTTTAATGGGGTTCCTAAGTCTAAACTTAGGAAAATTAAAATATTAATGGGCATTAATCAAAATATGGGTGAGAATGATCTAGAAGGCGGATCAAGTCATGTTTTAATATTAGCCATTGATTAGAGACTTAATCTCGAAGTTGAAGACTCAACAGGAAAAGTATAAGATGGAGACTTGGGGTTCATTTGAAAACACACACAGAGAGAATAAATTGATCTAAAGTTCGATTTCTGGGGCTAGGAAGCTGAGAAAGTCGAACTAAGTGATCATTCACTAGCAGAGGAGCAATGAGAATCTGGGAGGACTTTCCGAAGAATATTGATAGGGAGGCAGAGAGAGCTTGCAGAGAGGCAACGCAGTAACCGGGAGAGTTGACGTTGGGCCAGTCTAGGCCCACGCAATCCTGATGCAGAGCCAGAAGGGCCAGCGTAGAGCAGAAAAGCTGCCTGTCACGCAGAATCCAGAACTGTCGAAAACAGCCAGAACTGTCAGGAACTGCCGGAACAACTGGGATAGCTGACACAGAGGGCAAAAAAGGTGATGCAGGGCTGACGCAAAGCCTGAAACGCTGACGCAAGGCCTACGCAGGGCCAACACAGAAATAGTCGGGGTTAGCCAGTCTTGTGCCGGCTCAGCTGGAATTCAGCTGGGTGAAGAGAGGTAAAACTCACTCAAATTTTCTGCCACTATTTTGCTCTGTAAAGGATTGCTAGATGAGCATCCTAGATTTGTATTCAGATATTTCTCCTGAATAATAATAAACCCTCAGAACTGCTACACCGGTTTTCCCGCATTGGGTTTTTCCGGGGACTATTGTGTCCTATGTATCTTGTTCTTTGCTCTAGTTTTTGTTTCATGAGATCAACTATTTAATTAGTGTAGGATGCATAAGTAATTTGCTTCAGTATTCAGAAGAATAACTTGGTTAATGTATATTAAAAATCAAGTAGGTGAAGTAGATTCAAATTTGCTACAGTAGGGGTTCCTTCGAGTGTAGGAATTTTCACAGCGAAAGCATGATGCCCTGTGTTATTCATCTATTATATGTGCAGGTAACAAGTCTTCAATAACCAAGAGATTGTTGGAGTTCTCATGACCTCCCGTTCGAATAGCTTTGTCCACTTTTTAGAGAGATCACGTCCTAGTTGGAGCCAGATGTTACCCACCATTTTGTGGGTGATATCCCTAGGAGAAAAAATTTATCCAAGGTGGTCCTCAGCTGGCAGCCCCTTGCAGCCACCAACTAGCTCGTTATGCCATTTCTTCGCCACCAGAGTCAGCGATGTGGTCCCTCACCCATCTGTCATGATCGTATGTTTGAAGGCGGGGTTCTCGAACCTAAAGGTATGCCTTGTCATTTGGTAATTGAGTATTGTAGTTTGCTTGTCATGGATACTTTTGGGCATGGATTAATGGGGGAATTCGGTGGAAAGAGTCGGCTAGGTTTGTGCTCTTGTCCCATTGACCTCTTTTGGATGTTAACCTTGGACCGTAGTCCCGTGGGATCTCTTTTACTAACCTTTGAGCTCTCGAGATGGTACTACATGGGAAACCTTGATTTTGGTTGCGTGATCCCGCTCCCTCATCCACATATATCACTCCCCTTCCACTCATTATAACCCCATTCATCATTTCTCCCACTTGAGTCCACATTCCTCCACTGGGTCCACATAGGGTTAGCCTTCCCCCTCCCCTTGCCCACACCTTGGGTCAGGCCTAGAATGATGCCCCAGAGGTTGATGCAACTAAAAAGAAAAGTAAAATCATAATTGGTTGCTTTCAACGGGAAATGTACCACAAAATGCAAAAGATGGTCGAGACAAACACATTTAGCATATGGGCAAAAGCCAATACATGAGTTCTACCCCATCATCATGGCCATCACCCTAGTTCCTACAAGCCCTACATGAGCCTCCTTTATCATTCAGGAACCCATGATTGTCCCAACCCCTGGTGGGCAATAAACTACCCCACCTTAAAGGGTATCCACTGTTATATCTCACACATCCTGCTCTTATCCCTTGAGCCATAAGCAGTCAATTAAAGAAAAATCATAAAAGGAAAAAGGCATATAAAGAAGGATGGAAAAATCAAGGCCAGGGCACCTCATATACCACGATTGCTCCCTCCTATACATTATATACCCAAGCGTGGGCTTCCCATTTATTAGCTACCATTGTACCCCAGCATGTGGCCTAGGGCTGCCACTTTTCATTCCATAGTCCATTCATCACTTTATCACATGCCACCACCCTTTGAAGTATGTACCTTGGACACACTATCCCCTTTAAAGGTAGAAGCCACCTAATAGGATACTTGGTTAACCCTATTTGGGACCTTCGAGACATTAGCACATGCCAAAGCCCATTACGGAAGGGCATGCCGTTATGAAGTGCCCACCTGTTGTCCATGGTTTGTAAGCTCTTTAACTCGATTTACTTTCATGACTTATTGTACTTGAAGGTTAGGGGACGCATTGGAACTTATGCAAGATTGCAGATGGTCTCCATTTTGGGTTTGGTCTCCCTATACGGGGTCCTAACCCTCCAGAGAGCTACATTGGCACATGTAGGGTGTGTGTTGAAAGCCATGGGCATCCACAACAATATACAACACACCATGGTCCCCTAGAGATGTTTAGAGATTGCTCAAGATTCACCTATTGGACGAAGAAGATGCACCTGGTTCACCTTGCCCAGTGGGCCCCACAGCTGTACCATGCACTTGGCAGATGACCCAGGGCTTGTACGCTGATGTGGCATCACTTACACCATCATCTGAACCCTTACAGATGGTCTACAGGAATCTTCAACTTACTTGGAGACCCATGAGATCACTTGTGTGCCCTCACACCCATTGTGAGCACCATAGGTTTATTATGAGGAGAACAAGGAGCCAACCCCTTGTCCATTACTTTTGGGAGTCTTATTCATCGTTATGGCACTTATGGACTTCATCAGGCTTCTTAGAGGGCCCAACGACATGTATTATTGATCATTGGACCTCTTGAGAGGCTTGTTATGTTTATGAGCTAGTTTGGTAGGCTTGTCATCAAAAGTTAGTTATTTGCACATTATTTTTTATTTCAGGGGCTAATGTAAGCCCAAGTAGCTAAATCAAACTCATTAGGAGTGTATAAATACAAATGATCAGAGTTCATTTCTCATCATGACTTGGTTTTGACTTGTATCTCTCTAGAGATCTTCGTTATTCCTTCTTGGTGGATGAAATTTTGGAGCATGGATGAATTTTGATGTTTGGATTATCTTTTCTTATCTTGGAGCATCTTGATTGCCAATTTTATTGATGGTTGGATATATTCTCTTACATGTAAGTACAAATTTAATGTTATTTCTTCTTTTACTTTGTCACATGCATTGATGATAAGATTTTCGCTATAATAGGGCTAATTGTTGCATGCATTTACTGGGAAATTGTGGAATTATGTTTCTATATAGCATCTCTCTATGTGTGGGCCATGTATGTCGAACGAATTCTCCTAGGGATAATTCTATGGTTGAATTTATCTTGACAAGCCATCTTACATTGCAAAACGAAGTGCAAAACCTTTAAGGTCACTCTCCTTTGCCCTAATGACAAGCGAAGTTATCCTTGAAGCCTCCTTGACCTAGAAACGAAGTCCATTCTCATATTCTTCTTGACTCCAATCTCCCTAAAGGATTAGGCATTGGTCTACCACAGGGTGATCACTTAAAGAATCAGTTTTATTCACCTCTCTTTCTTTATTCTAGGTCTAGCCACATTAGGCTACTAGGGCATCATTTTCCAGACAAAGCACCCATAGAAAAACTTTGATCTCTTGGCCTCTATTGCGTTGGTGTGTCTCCTAAGCCTCCTCCAAATTTGAGGGAATTCCGACGATGGGGTTGTGAGATATCCCAAGCCCTAGCTTCGAGATTGGCTTTTGCCCTAAGTTTCCCTAGGTTAGTTCCTCATAGGGATCATTTTGCGCCTTTAAGTGAAAATCATTTCTTCGATCCCCTTCTCCTCCTTGTTTAGGTCAAGTTCATCATTGGTTGCTAAACTCCCTCCTCTTGACCTACACTGGGTCCACTTGGTCCTGTGTGGTCCCATACCTCATCAAAGTTAATTCTTCAAAAACCACTTGGGAAACCAAGTTCCATAAGGATTTTAGGGGTTGTGAAGCTCCTTTACAATTCACGCTCCTTAAACCTAGCCCTCAAATCCTCATCCCCTCTTCCTAAAAAAATTTGTACCTTGCTTAACAAGCAAGCAAGTCCCATTCTTGAGTCTCCCCTAGGAAAGGATCCCCGAGATCACTCACACCTATCTTAGTTGATCTATCCTTCATAAGTGATTCTCTATATGTCGGGTCTCCTCCCATCAGTGAAAGTCCGTAAAGAGTAGGAAGCTTTAGCTGTGGTGACAGTGGGCTCTTAGCTTCATTGTTGCTCTTTGACCTAGCAAGTGCCCCTCTAGGACCCCCTGCTAGTTTGAGTTATAACAAGGTTGACATCCCAACCCTAGTTAATTCTAGGGCTTGAAAAACCCAAATTCTACATTTTGGATTCAACTTAGGGTCATTTGAAGGTTTGTTGCTCCTAATGTTGATCATATTTTTCAAGAAAAGCTTTTCCTTCTTCTTGTATGCCTAAGTGTGCCATTCTTGAATCATATCTTAAAAACCCTAGGCTACAAGTCTCTCTTTATAGGCCTCTACATAAGTATGTTATTCCCTAAAACAAAGAATTGAGCCTTGTTCCTAGTCAAGTACCTTGATTAAGCCTATTGAAGTGTCACCTTTGATCCCTTGACCTAGAACACCATTTAGGTGACCTTTATTGGGAAGCCTCCCATCTGGTGAATTTCCACAAATGAGTAGGAGGTGGAGTGCTAAAGTGACAATGGCATCCAACTCATTTTTGTGTCTTAGTCTGGCTTTTGGCTTGTGAGGCATCTCACAAGAACTGCTAGATTTTGAGGCAACATGGCCCACGGTACATGCCAATATATGGCAGAGGGAGAGTAGCCAGACAGAAAAGGGCTTGAAGACATGATTCCATTATGGAAGACAGCAAAAGAGATGGCTCAAGAAGCCCCTCCTCCCTAAAAAAGATGTTAACTTGTTTTGAAGAAGGGTTGGAGGATTTCCAACTCATGAGTCATGATCAAAGAGCAAGGAATGGTTCTTAGTCAGATGATGACTTCTATGTCTCTGAATCTGCTCTTCGTAAATCTTCAAAGTAGTAGTCTTATCTCTAGTAGTATACGAATTTCTTCTATTTTGGCTGAAGGAACATTTCCTAGCCCTATTACTTCAGCATCAATTCTAATAAACTCCTCTTGAATCTTGATCCAACAAGATCGGTTTAAAATCACAATTTGATCCAGAATTGGCCTTTTCAAAAAAGATATACCTTTAAGGTCAGAGCATTTGTAAAGATCATTAAGGATCATTCTTGCACCAAAACAATTTTTGCATTTTTCAGTAACAAAAGGAAAAGTACAGATCCTAAAAAGAATGCTGACCAGGAAATCATACCTGCCAATCAAGACAATTTATTACTATATTTTCTGCCTGCCCAACCATTGCCTGTATTTCTTGAAGCTGGCTGGAAGAAGAAACCTCAGCAAATATGCCAACATGTTTGTTTTCACAGTCGTATACATGCCCATGATTTATAAACAGTGGCCTGATCTTTGCAATTGCTGCAGAAAAACACATGAGATTCAAATATTTGACTTGCAAAAGTTAACAGTCACCATCAGTATTAATGGCTCATATTTTTATATGCAAACACTTTTTATCCTGCAGCCTGGAAAGGCATGAATCTTTTGTAGTCGCTACTTCATTAAATGATTAAATTATGTAGAAATATTTTTCTTTTGCGTGTCTTAATTGCTTTTGCAAACCACATTTAAGTTTCAAAAACGTTTTAATCATGCCAAAGCATAATGATATTCAGCAGGTTGAAGACTGCTCACATGCCCATTCATTAGCAAGTTCATTGTCTACTGAGGAGAAAATAAAAGTATTCCATCCTCTCTCAACTGCAGTAGTCATGACATCCTTGCTTTCTGTCCATATCCAAACTGACTTTTTCCGAGCATGGTTAGTAGGGCTCATTGAAGAAGAAATTTGTAATTGAGTGATTTGGCATTTTAAGCTCTTGCTGGCATCCATGCCCAAGGAAGATGATGAAAATTTGTAAGTACCTGCAAAAAGAAAACAAGATCATAAACACACAACCCTAAAAATCACATATTCATCTCCTGGAATGGAAATCTAGGTTTAAATTTTGCAAAGAAATGACATGCATGGGTGCAAAATCCAATTTTGGTAGACTGAAGAAACATGCAGTAATAGAGATATGGTAATTTCCACCTAAACTTCTAGATACTAATGGTCCTTCCCAGCTTTCTTATAGATACTACTTATATGCGTCTATAGTTCTCTATCGATCATGGCATTCCATTGCATCCTCTCTGCCTTTCAATCAACTAATTCCGAAAGAGGTACTTGCGATTTTGTTTCATATATAATTACTAGTAAACTAAAAGTATGTTGACAACATTTTATCTATCTATTTCTTTTATGGTTCAATACATACTCCTCTCCTCCTAGGAATGATTCTTGTATCCCCTCATATTGTATCAGTATGAGGCCATGTCACAGTTTGAAGACCCTGTACAAGCAGGCTGTGTTTGGAGGATTTTGGTTTTGTGCCCAATGTATTGGTGCTTCGTGTTAGTTTATGTAGCTCGGGCAGGTGTTCTAGTCTCAAATGGTGTCTATGAGGTAAAGGAACACAGTGGTTTGATTTTCTCCAATACCCAGAAAAAGCTTCTAAGGAAAAGTACTTTAATTAGAATTAATTAGCTAGTTTATTAATTCTCATAAGTCTAACTTAGGGAAATGGCTTTATTAATCGGGATTAATTGAGGTAAAATCTATTTTCCTCTAGTGACTTCTAGAAAAGTCATTTGATGGGGTCAATATGATCTTAGCCATCAATTGAGATTAGATCACGGTCGTTGATTGCTCAACGGAGAAATTATAAGAGGAAATCGACGGGCACTTGGAGAACACACAAAGACATCGAACACAGATTTGTAGTGATAGCAAAGGCACAATGATAGTGTGATGGCACCAGCAGATCGAGATCAGCAATGATTGGAGATAGGATTGCCGGAGGAGATTCTTCATAGGGATTTCCAGACTTTATAGGAGATGATTTTCTGCAGAGAGGCCGAGTATCATAGTGGTGTGAGTTGCCTCAAAGAGGTTGATTTGTCAGAGCAAGGAGAAAGATTGCCAGAGTCATCGATTTGCAAAGGGAAGTCGAGTTTGCCAGTTGTAGTGGAATTCCAGGGAGGCCGAGTTTATTTTCCCAGCAGTGCAAGTTTGCCAAAGAGAGGTCTAGTTCCAAGGCAGCATGTGTGACGAATTCAAGAGTTAGAGGGAGGTCGAATTGGATCAAAGGGGCCAAATTGCTTCCAGGGGCCTAAATCAACTTGCAGAAGTGATTGGAATAATTTTTCGAAGGTTTGCTAATTTATGACAAATAGTTGTAATTTCTCCATCACAAATTTTTTTGAAGAATTAATAAAATACTCATCTGTAGAACTGGTTTTCCCGACACTAAGGTTATTCCAAGGACATTAGTCCAAAAATATTGGTGTTCATTATTTGTCACTGTATGGAATAATTTTCTCAGTTCCTGCGGTTTATTTAATTTCTGTGAAGTTGCGTCCATAGGGTCTTGGATAGACGGTGATCAGGTGCTCTGTTAAGACACTCCTTGATGTGAAGTCATTGGTTCAATTCCCCACCCCAGTGGGGGTGATATATTGGACATGATGAAGATGTAGTCCTGCCAAGGTTACAAAAAAAATTTGTGAAGTTGCAGTTGCGTTTTATTCAGTATTTGCCACAAAGAATTTGCAGACGACAAATAATCAATTGATAGGAGAATAATAACCAGTTAACTGCAAGAGCTTTAAAAATGCACACTTCGATGAATATTTTATCACCTTGACATCATCATTCAATATGTTTTAGGCTTGTTACCCACCAAAATGGGTAACCCTATAGGAGAAAAAATTTCTCCTATTCTTAACATCCAACAGTCTCTAATAGCCACCACTAGCTAATGATATGCCATTATATCTCCACCACTTACATCAACCACATGCCTCTCACCCATCTGGCATGAGCACATGAACAAAGGTGGGCTTACACTCAAAAGGTACTTTGATCATTTTGCAGTTGGGTGCTTATGTTTGTTTGTTTTGGGGCATTTGGTATGGATTACGGAGTGATCTAGAAGAAGGATGGGTTTTGACTGTGATCATGTTCTCTCACCATAAATGGGGGGTTAATCTTCGATCCTAGTCCAGTGGAAACTCCCCTAATGGCCTAATGGCTATAGGAAGGGCCCCACATGTCAATTACTATCAATATAATAATGGTTTATTTGATTACAAGGAAAATGTAAATTAGGCTAATGTGGATCATTGAAGTAATTGACCTAAGCAAAGAACATGTTAACCTAAAATTAACATGGTATCAGAGCTCAGGTGAGGACAAGTCCAAGGAAGAATGAAAGAGATAGCAATCACTAAGGGAAATTTGTTGAAAAATCTCCATGTTCTCCTCTCTCTACAAATTTGAAGTGTTTAGTTGTAACAATGCCAAGTTAAGAATCTTCGTTCTAAGAAGGAGAAGTAACCTTCAAAGTTGAGATCTCTACTCTTGGAGGATTCGGTCTTGCGCAATTCCTTGACCCTTATTACCTTCTATTAATAAGCTTTAGCACAATTTACTTCGATGTTCCTTATCAGCCCAGTGACAATTTCCAATTATATCCAGTAGTAATTACATTAACTTAAACTCATTGACAGTAAATGCAGATAGAACCTAAAAACATGCGCAGAAGACCAGCCAAGACAAGAGGACACAAGATGTGGCGAATGCCAGGGAAAACCCCAATGTGGAGAAACCCTTTGATCAAATCTTCTTATTGTTCTTCAATAATTCAGCACAAAGAGAGAGTACGAATATCAAATTAACTTGCCCAAAATAGTCCTATCAAATCAGCAGTCAACTACAACCCTAACCAAAAAGTCAACGGTGGTCAAAGTAGCTCCAAAATGTCCTCCAAGCAACTCGTGAAAAGTACATAAATTTGGCCTTCCAAGAGGGTCAAAGTCAACCCAAAAACAATTTGGTCAACCCAGTCAAACATTGTTGTAATTTCTGCGGCCAAAGGCTAAAGTCAACGTTGAAGTCAAACCAGTCAAATTGTCTTAATCACCTCGAATACTGTGTCAATCAATGCAACCTTCTGAAAGCAAAATTTTGCCCACTAGAATGATGTCAACGCTGGTCAAAATCATCCAAGTCAACGTTGTCCTATTTCTGGAAATTTTCAGCCTCCAAAACAGTGTTGAAATTCATCCTCCTTTCACACGTACGAAGTAGGGAAGGTTGCCTCCAAGTTGTACGGACCAATCAAGAGAGGAGAGAGAGAGATATGTGATGAGATGAGTGATGTTCAAATGAGAGAGAAGTCACTCCTATTTATACACTTCGTTGAGGGTGAGGAGACACATCTAATGGGCTTCATGATCCTACATTTGATTGAGGCCGACCTTGACAATTTGTGCATGAGAGAGAATAAATTCAAAATTCGATTTTTGCTTGTTAGAATGAAATGATCTTTCTATCAAAATTGGACTTCTTAAAAAGAGGAATCCAATGCAATAATCATCTCCATCATATGAGTTGTCCTAAGGTGGAATTTGGCCCTAGTTGCCAATTTTAACACTCCCTCTCAACTAGGGAGAATTCCACCTGTCAATCCATCTGTCATCATCATGCCATCCTGTACCATCCCTATCATCACAGCCCTACTCTTTTCTGCTCTACTTTGTTGAACCATGAAGTAATAATGAAGAAGAAGTGATCGAGAGTGAGTCATAAGAACATACCACTCTCCACTGACAAAAGTCAGTGCTTGATCCCAGATCAAGTTGTTGAACTCCATGCATCCTAGTCATAGAGAGTACGGTTGTACACGATGCATCCATCAGTAGTGCTATGATCCCTAACCATCTTTACCCAACTCATTGGCCAAATGAGACGTACTTCCCATGAGTCTCGAACTCCATGGGTAGGATGTGTGTTGGGGCATTAGCAGGAGAAGGTGAACCACTCATCCTGCTCATATGCCATAGAAGGTGAACCACTCATCCTATGCATATGTCAATCATAGGGGAAGCTGGACCACTCACCCTACATGTATTTGTCCAGGTAGGGGAAGGTGACCCACTCACCCTAAACACATGTCAACCATAATGGGATACACAGGGAAAGGTGAACCACTCACCCTGTATCCAGGGCACCACTACGAGAAGCCGAACCACTCACCCTATGGTCGCTCATAGCTCCAAGAAGTACCCCAAGCCCCCAGGAGCTCCCAGAGCTCTATATTCAACTCATACGGGACCCTCATACGATGTTCGTTCCACGACTCCAAGTCTCTCTCAAAAGGTTAAGAATTTGACCTTCCCCAAAGGCTTCATGAGAATGTCTGCGACTTTCTCATCCCCCCTGATGTGTTGGAGCCTTATTGCACCCCGTCGTACCATATCCTGGATAAAGTGGTACCTCGTATCAATGTGCTTGGAACGGTCGTGGAACACGGGATTCTCTGATAGGAGAATCCCACTCTGGTTGTCGCAGAAGATCATGGTGGTATCCAGTATGTGCTCAAATAGCTCGTTGAAGAGCTTCCTCAACCAAACAGCTTCACAACATGCCATACTTGCATCAATGTATTCATCCTCGGCGGTGCTTAAGCAACCGATTTATGCTTCCTGCAGACCCCAAAGAGAAGTAGCACCCAGATGTGCTCCTAGGATCCACCACACTGCCAGCCCAGTTAGCATACGAATATTCATGTAGCCTCAAGTTCTCAGCAGTGTATCTCAGTTCATAATGGATTGTGCCTCGAAGATATCTCAAGAGATTCTTAGCAGCAATCCAATGAATGTGATGAGGCTTGACCATAAATTGACTCCACGTGTTCACAGCGAAGCATATGTCAAGATGGGAGTTGACCAAGAACATCAAAGCCCCCGCAAGTTGACGATACTCAGAAGGGATCGCTAATCTAGGCCCCGCAGCACTTCCACATAGCTTCTTAAAGTTGAGTTCCATCGGAGTAGTTACGGACTTGCAATCCACCATGCCACATCTCTCAAGGAACTTCACAATGTATTTTCCTTGAGAAAGGAAAATCTCACTTGGCTTTTGCTAGACCTCCAACCCTAGGAAATAATGCATTAGTCCTAGGTCCTTCATCTCAAATTCGGAAGCCAACTCCCTCTTGCATTGATGAATGAGAGGGTCATCACCTGTCAAAAAGAGATCATCCACATAAAGGACCAGAATGAGAGGCTTGTCCTTTCCAATCTTGAAGTATAGGTTCGGGTCAGCATTGCTCCTTGTAAATCCCAGCTTTATAAGATAGCTATCATTCCTCTCATACCAAGCCCTAGGGGCGTGCTTCAACCCATAGAGGGCTTTCTTCAACCTGCATACATGTGTCTTACGATCTTGAACTTTGAACCCCTCAGGTTGTTCCACATAGACTTCCTCCTTAAGTGAACCATGCAAGAAGGCAATTTTGACATCCATCTGGTATATGCTCCATCTTTGCGAAACGGTAAGGGATATGATCGAACAAATGGTGGTATATCGGGCAATTGGTGCAAATATCTCATCATAGTTTATTCCTTCCTTTTGAGAGAAGCCTCGAGTAACAAATCTAGCATTGAACTTCAACACTCTCATCAGCGCCATGTTTGATCTTGTAGAGCCATTTTGAAGTGACCACTGACTTATCCTTGGGTCTAGGAACCACATCCCAAACATCATTCTTCATGATTGACTCATACTCCTCATTCATCGCATCCTTCCAAACTTGGTGTTTCACGGCTTCTTTGAATGTGCAAGGCTCAGATTGTACAATAGTACTCATGGCAGCTAAGTACCCTTGGTACCAATTCGACTTCTTACTTTCACGAAATGTCCCCCTCGATGCAATATGTTTCTCAACCTCTTCAAGAGTATCTTTGAGCCACAAAGGTCTTTTTCTTGAAGTAGTGGGCTCTAAGAGGTGGATCAATGGGATCCATCGAACCTTCAACATCGGGCATCTGTTCATCAAACAGAGTTTCATCCTGCTTTTCTGCATCAGCATCATCATTGCCTTTCCTAGGGATAGGAAGATCTCGGACCTTTCTAAGAGCATAATCTTCATCTAAAGTGACATCATGAGTTAATTCCACTTCCCTTTGACCAAGCACATAGATTCTATATGCCTTTGAAGTTTCATTGTAGCCCACAAATGTTCCTTTCTTCCCAGATGCATCTAGTTTGTTTCTTTTCTCTTTCGACACATGAAAATATACGGGACAACTAAAAATTCTAAAATGAGAAACATAAGTTTTAATACTGGTGAATACTTCTTCAGGTGTCTTGAAGTCCAAAGCTTGATATGGGCATCTATTTTGGACATACACAATGATGTTGACAGCTTCTCCCCATAAGAACTTCGGAAGACCTTGATCATGAAGCATGGCACAAGTGGCTTCTATGATAGTACGATTCTTCCTTTCAGCAACATCGTTTTGTTCAGGAGTATATGCAGAAGTGGTCTCCTTCTTAATGCCAGCTTCTCTACAATCGTCTTTGAATTCATTTAGCTCATATTTGGTCCCTTATCAGTCCTCAATATTTTGATCTTCTTCTCTGTTTGATTCTCGACCAAGGCTTTAAAGAGCAGAACCATTTGAATGCTTCATCCTTCTTTAAGAAATAGATCCATGTATGTTTTCCAGCGTCACATCCCTGACAAACACCTTCATGATTTAAGTTGAATTCGGGCAAACCTGTGACCATCAACCTTACCTGAGTAAGGCTTTGAAATTAAGATGAGCAAATCTCCAGTGCCATAATTTAGATTGAAGAGAAGTATCACAAGTCATTGCTCCCAACGGACTTCCTCCAACCTGATAAAGACTTTCAACCCTGAATCGAAGAGTGAATGCATCTCTTGGGTTCCTTTGCCAAACACGAACCTTCTCATCAATGAATGACACCTTGAAACCTTTATCTTCCATGGCATAAATAGAGACCAGGTTCTTTTTCAAATCAGGTACATGTAGTACTTCTTGTAAATGAAGAGTTTGACCTTGATTTAAATGGAGAGTAACAGTCCCAATTCCTTTCACGGGATAAGTGTCATTATCCCCAAGTATAATCTCGACATTCATCTTCTTTTCAATCAAGTTAGAGAGCCTCTTTGTACCCAGTGAAGTGCCTTGAGGCGCCACTATCAATCAACCAATGATCCAATGTATTCGAAGGAGAGGCAGTGGTGAGGGCAGAAATAAGACAAAATTCCTTTTGCTTTACAACATTAACTTCTTCATACCTAGAGTTTCTCGACTTCTTGGGAGGATGACCATTTCCATTTCGAGCAGTGGGAGCATTCCTCTTTCCTTTGTTGTTGAACCCGTTGTTCCTTTGATTTCCATTGCTCTTGAAGTTGTTGTTATGGTTGTCATCATCTCTTGGAGTATCCTTATTGTGAGGACATTCTAGCGAAGTGGCCAAACCTATTGCAATTGAAGCATCTTCCTTTTCTTCCTTCTTTAAATCTCAGCTTGAACCCTTGTCCTTGATTCCTTGGACCAGTGTTGTTCCTCCTCTTAGAATGAGTGGAGAAGGCGGTAGGATTGTTTCCAATTGAGGGCTTGTCTCTTTCCATCATCCTTGTTTCTTCTTGAGTGCATCTAGCCAATAATTCATCAAATCCCGAAATCCTGTCATTGTTGAGGATGGTAGTGTTGAACACATCCCATTCTCTTGTAAAGCCTCCAAGTGCAATAAGAGTGATCACCCTGTCGCCAATGACTTCTCCAATAGATAGGAGATCATTCTTGATCCTGGTAATCCTCATGAAGTAAGATTGGATGGATTCTCCTATCCATCTTGATGTCTTTCAACTTGTTCTTGAGAAAGAGAACTTGATTTGCATTATTTACTTTGAACATCCCAACCAGCTTGGCATTCATCTCCTAAGATGTTTTCAAAACAGAAATATAGGCAAGCAAAGGCTTGAGAATAGAATCAACAATAATTTCTTAGCTTTAACCTCACCTTTCTTGTACTTTGTTTATGCAGTTGCGGATGCATTTGAAGAAGGCTCCACTATTCTTCCTTTGACATAGCCCATGGCATCATTTTCTTCCAATGTTAAATCTAGAATCATCTTCCATGCATGATAGTCGAATTTGTCCTTAAGCGTGTCCTCAGTTTTGAAGAAAGATGTAGTCGTCATTGGGACTAATTCCAAGTCCTTGTCCAACAGCTTCCCTTAGTGATTGCTTTTCCTCACTCTTGCTTGGGCTTTGTCTTCACCTGAGCTCTCATCCCATGTTAATTTTAGATAACAATGGTATGTTCTATGCTTTAGCACAATTTACTTCAATGTTCCTTATCAGCCCAATGACAATTTCCAATTATATCCAATAGCAATCACATTAACTTAAACTCATTGACAATAAATGCAGATAGAACATAAAAACATGTGCAGAAGACAAGAGGACACAAGATGTGGTAGATTTCAGGGAAAAACCCCAATGTGGAAAAACCCTTTAATCAAATCTTCTTATTATTCTTCAATAGTTCGACAAAGAGAGAGAGTACATATATCAAATTAACTTGCCAAAACAGTGATGTCAAATCAGCAGTCAACTGCAGCCCTAACTAAAAAGTCAATGGTGGTCAAAGTAGCTCCAAAATGTCCTCCAAGCAGCTTGGTCAAGAGTAGATAAATTCGGCCTTCCAAGAGGGTCAAAGTCAACCCAAAAACAGTTTGATCAACCCAATCAAACATTGTTGTAATTTCTGAAGTCAAAGGTTGAAGTCAACTCTGAAGTCAAACCAATCAAACTGTCCCAATCACCTCGAAAATTGTGCCAATCAATGCGGCCTTCAAAATTCGAAATTTTGCCCACTAGAACAAAGTCAACGCTAGTCAAAATCACCCAAGTCAACACTGTCGTGTTTCTTGAAATTTTCGGCCTCCAAAACAGTCCTAAAATTCGTCCTCCTTTCACACGTGCGAAGTAGGGAACATTGCCTCCAAGCTGTACGAACCAATCAAGAAAGGAAAGAGAGAGATATGTGCTGAGATGAGTGATGTCCAAATGAGAGAGGTCACTCTTATTTATACACTTCATTGAGGGTGAGGAGACACATCTATTGGGCTTCATGAGCCTACATTTGACTGAGGCCGACCTTGACAATTTGTGCATGAGAGAGAATAAATTCAAAATTCCATTTCTGCTTGTCAGAATGAGATGATCTTTATATCAAAATATGACCTCTAGAAAAGAGGAATCCAATGCAATAATCATCTCCATCATATGAGTTGTCCTAAGGTGGAATTTGGCCCTAGTTGCCAATTTTAAGACCTTCGGTCTTGTTATCTTCTATCCAACTTCGTACCTCTGGCAAAAGAATTCGAGACAATCAATATATATCTCAAAATTAAGTTATGAATGGTGGTATCTTATGTGGTTCAGGGTTAACGTTCTTTAAACTTTCAGGATTAGAGATTCGTTTGAAACAACAAAATTCTTATATTACAGACCTCAAACAGAAATATGCCTTAAGGCATGTGTGACATTACAGTTGGGTATCCCGGTCTGCAAGTATCATATTCTCATTTGCAACAGAAGTAAAACAGTGAGTATTTCCATGGTTAGGAGTTGCTGAAGCTTGGCATCTTACGATCGTTGGTGCAAAACTCAGAATTGAGGTCATGCAGCTCAAGGAGAGTAGAAGTATTGCAAGAGCTTGCCATTTTCATCACTGAAGGCAGTTCACAGTGATCGGTCTCCATGTCTAGAAGATCAATGAACATTTGTTTGAGTTGCGACCAGTGTTCAAGGTTGGTACTACTCATAAACATATATTTCTTCCATCCTGTACAAAATTAAAGTCATCCTAACTAAAGCAGCAACAAGAAAGGATGCCAGCAGTGATCAAATCTATGCAAAGGTCCTTTGTCTCTAAACAATATAATTGACATACTCAAAATGCGAAGGGACTATCCTAGAATTATAAGGCATTCAAAGCCTTTCTATTGGCATCTTACAAGGGAGGAAAAGTCTTTTGTTCTTGATCCAAAATTTTATGATGCATATGTATCTATGAGAATCTGTGAAGATGAATTAAAATTTTGAGTCTATTGTTGTGTGAATACTTAAAATGGTCTTTGTCACAGAAAGAATATTTTGAACATGAATGCTACCTGATTCTCTCCAAAATTCTGACCATAGCCCAGAAAATAAGAAGCCTAACTCGTTTCATCTCAAATTTGAGACTATGTCTCAAAAGAACCAGGGTGATGGCCATGATGATGGGGTAGAGCTTATGTATTGGCTTTTGCCCAAGTGCTAAATGTGTTTGTCCCGACCATCTTTTGCATTTTGTGGTACATTTTCTTGTTGAATTTGGCCGAATATGCTTTTATTTTTCTTTTTAGCTGCATCAACCTCTGGGGCATCATTCCAAGCCTGACTTGAGGTGTGGGCAAAGGGGAAGGGGCGAGCTAACCCTATGTGGACCCAGTGGAGGAATGTGGACCCAGGCAGGGGAAATGATGAACAGGGTAATAATGAGTGGAAAGGGGGGTAATATGAATGGATAAGGGAGCGGGACCGTGCAACCAAAATCAGGGTTTCCCATGAAATACCATTCCTAAAGCCGAATGGTCAGTAAAAGAGATTCCAACTAGAATGCAAGATTGATATCCAAAAGGGGTCTAGGGGACAAAGACATAGACCTAACCCATTCTTTCCACCAACTCCCCCCATAAATCCATGTCGAGAAGTGTCCTTGATAAGCAAACTACAATGCTCAACTACCAAATGACAAAGCATACCTTTAGGTTCGGGAGGCCCACCTTCAAACATACGATCATGGCAGATGGACAAAGGACCACATGGCTGGCTCAAGTGGCGGAGAAATGGCACAATGAGCTAGCTGGTGGCTACAAAGGGCTGTTGAATGCCAGCGGAGGACCATCTTGGAGAAAAAAAGTCTCATAGGGATATCACCCACAAAATGATGGGTAACAACTATCTCGGTCTGCAAGTATCATATTCTCATTTCCAACAGAAGTAAAACAGTGAGTATTTCTACGGTTAGGTGTTGTTGAAGCTTGGCATCTTACGATAGCTGGTGCATAACTCAGAATTGAGGTCATGCAACTCAAGGAGAGTAGAAGTATGGCAAGAGCTTGCCATTTTCATCACTGACTGCAGTTCACAGTGATTGGTCTCCATGTCTAGAAGATCAACGAACATTTGTTTGAGTTGCGACCAATGTTAAAGGTTGGTACCACTCATAAACATATATTTCTTGCATCCTGTACAAAATTAAAGTCGTCCTAACGAAAGCTGCTACAAGAAAGGATGCCAGCAGTGATCAAATCTATGAAAAGGTCCTTTGTCTCTAAACAATATAATTGACCTACTCAAAATGTGAAGGGACTATCCTAGAATTATAAGGCATTCAAAGCCTTTCTATTGGCATCTTAGAAGGGAGGAAAAGTCTTTTGTTCTTGATCCAAAATTTTATGATCCATATGTAACTATGAGAATCCTTAAAGATCAATTAAAATTTTGAGTCTATTGCTGTGTGAATATTTAAAATGGTCTTTGTCACAGAAAGGACATTTTATACATGAATCCTACCTGATTGTAAGGGCCGAGATTCTCTCCAAAATTTTGACCATAGCCCAGAAAAGAAGAAACCCAGCTCGTTTCATCTAAAATACAAGACTTTGTCTCAGAGGAACAGAAACCGAGTCTCCCATGCATGAAAGATCATTAGTAGTTTAAGAAACCACATCTACCTGGTCTCAGTCTTCCAGCGATAATATGAATAGTTGGGAGATGAGATCCATGACATATATATTATCATGATCAGCACATATATATACTCACAGTTTAAATCAATTAAGCCAACCTGTGGAATCCTTATTTATTTACAGTAGCAATATCTATATTAAAACCCTACCATATATCTGTACACATTTGGTCACCTTGAAATAAAGGAAATCTACAGGCATCAAGAGTATTTGATATTTTGCATCAGCATTTATCCTCTTTCAGATTTGAGTTCTCTATACTGTAACTTACCTTTGGAAGCATCATTAAGAGAAGCAGTCTTAAAAATGTATAATGTTGTTGACTACCATGATACAGTGTCTTCAAAAGTGCAGATCATTGTTTCAGAGAATGAGATCCTTCATACAATTTCATATCTTATGCAGTCAGAAGGATCAACTGACCCAGAGGGAGTTGATTTGGCCTACTGTCTTGAAAAGTTTGCTCTCTTTTAGAAAGGTCCAGCCTCAGTAATGAAAAGATGTAAGTGTTCCAGTGAAGATGACCTTTGCCGAACCCTACTCCATTATCAGGTACAGTTTAGATCTTTATTTAAGAGTGTTGCTTGATCTCCTATGGCATTCATGTATAGACCTCTGTTAAGGATACTTGTGATACCTATCCCAACTGATCTAGGACACATATCCAAATGATATCATTGTAGATCTGAGGAGTCATGTTATGGCACCATTCAAAGTCTTTCTAAATCCAAGTTGCAATAAAAGGTCATTTATATTTGGCTAAGGCATGTTTGCAAGGTCAAAAGACTTCATCAATTGGTTGATGATCTCAGTCCAAGAGCTACTATATATATTACTCAATTTACAGGTGTTTGAATTATTGTAGTATGTGTCATCCTAAGTTATAATATGTTGAAATTTCTAAGTCTATCCGTTAGAAATTTTATCTGTATTCTTCTGGTTTATTTCTCCTACTTGTTAATCACAAACAAGTTATTTAAACATATAAACATCGAAATAAACACAATACAGTTTCAACCATCTACAGATCAACAGCTGAAAGAAATAGCAAACACACATGTAACACTGTTATTTTTGGACAATTCGTACTCAAAAAAACCTAATGCGGGAAAACCAATGCAGCAATTTTGACGGTTATATTATTATGCAGTATATCCTTAAGTACAACTGGGTGCCAAACTGGCTCACCCGACATAGAAAAATAACCCGGCAATCATACCTCTCTATTCGGAAGCAGATATTCAGAAAATTTGCCCCACGAAACCTTCTCCAGTACAACTAAAGCACTGCGTTAGCCCTCCTGGCCTCTGCGTCAGCCCTCCTGGCCTCTGCGTCAACCTCAAAACCCTCCACGTCAGCCCTCTGAGGCACCGTGCAACCTCTACGGCCTTATGCGTCACACCTGTTTCCCTCTGTGTTGATGACGCGGGCCCTCTGGCCTCTGCGCTGTCTCAGCTAGCCTCTACGTGGCCTACTTTGGCTTCTGGCCTACCTCTCTACCTCTGTGCTAGTCTCTCAGCGCTATCTCTGCCTCTCTGTCCAGTACTCACTACCCCTCGCTGCAAACTGATCACTGATTCAACTTTTCTTAGCAAACCTCGCTCTAGAAAATCGAATCACTGATCACTTTGGTGTATTCTCCAACTGACCCTCAAGCCTCCTCTTATACTTTTCATGCTGGTCCTTAAATGGCCGAGATTACATCTCTAATCAACAGTTAAGATTAGATTTGGCTTGATCCATGTCATTTAGAACCTTCTAACCCAATTTTATATTAATACCCATTAATATTTTATTTTTCCCAAGTTTAGACTTAGGAACTCCATTAAAAATATTAATTATTTTATTATCTCCTAAACCGGGAATAATTTTCCCAAACCATTTCTGGGTCTTGGAGATCTCATGTGCTTTAGCCTCTCCACCAATTTTCATGGCTATAGCACATCCAATGCTACCCCAAATCAACAATCTCTCTTAGCAAGGACTATGCTCTCGTAATACTCCATACAGAGCATCACTCTGATTATACGGCACCGATACCTGTGCTAATGCTAGGCCTCCCCGCCCAACATCCTCTGCACTGTTGCATCCTGTATTGCTACCCATAGCCTTGCCACTACCACTGCTGCACATGTACGGCAACTCCCTTTGCATCCGTGCTGTTGTTGGTCCTTTCTCCCAACACTACATCTACACTGCAACCCCCTCTCATCATGCTGCATCGTGCTACTGCTCACTGCAACTCAGTTACTAAGAAGTAAGTAACTGATCCACCCAACTACTGACATCCCTGGCAGGCTAGAAACACTCCCAATGTTGAAGCTCTCTCTGCCGCTATCAAGTGCTCCCTCTACTGCCTCTGCGTTGCTGTAACAACTCCCTGCCTCTCGCACTGCTGCAAACCTCTTTGTGCCATCCTGCATTGTTGCAACCTCCTCTGTGCCTCTCGCACTGTTGCAGCCTACTAGCTCTACGTTGCCCAGGACTACTGCACTGTAGCACTCTCTGCCACTTCATCCGCATCCGTTTCTACCGACATCCGCCAGTCTTGCTACTCTCTCTTCGGGGCTCCCATAGCAAGGTATAATCCAAGAGATTGGGTACCTCAAGGATCCTGCCCCTCATCGCCTGTAATCTTCCTGACTACAGCTCGATGTCTCCCCACCTCTTCTCTAGAGGTACATGAGCACTCATGGCACAATCGTCATCCTCCTCTACCTCCTTTCCGCCTTCACTGGCGCTACCTTGGAGTCAGAAGCCTCTCCCTTAGTCTTCTTTCTCAGAAACTGGTTCACATAATGACCCAGTTCCCCACAGTTGAAGCACTTCACCTTGGAGAGGTCCTTTTTCTTCCTCTTCTCCTGCTTCCCCACATATACCAGAGCTGCATCCTCTTCCTTCTTGATCCGGACTCCTTTGCTGCTACTTCCCGCCTTGCTCAGCCGTCTGATCTCTTCTTGGCGAATAGCTGCCCACAATTCTTCCCAATCTGGAAGATTCGCCCTACCCAAAATGCTCTGGACAAATGTCTCCCACTCCTCGGAGACTGCGTTTAGGGCGGTCCTCACCATTAACTCCTGATCCGGCGTGGCCCCTATGGAAATCAGTTGGTCTTGGATCTCCTTCAATCTACCGAGGAAGTGATCTATCTGCGCCCCCTTCTGCATCTGGTATGACCGCAACTGATTCTCAAGTAACATCTTCGTCTGCACAGAAGTATGCTGGTACAACTTCTTCAAGGCGTCTCACATTTCCTTCGCCGTCTCCTTCTCAGCAATATGTTGGACCATGTGATCCTTGACCCCATCAAGGATGATACATTTTGCCTTGGCCATTGCCTCCTCATACTTCTCATTATCAACGGAGTCAACTGGGATAGCCACTGTTCTCAAGGTGAAGGCCTTGATGCGATGTCTATCTAGAATGGACAGGATCTTGGCCTTCCAAACCACAAAGTTGGACGCTTCGTCCAGCCTGTCTTAATCCCTCAATCCATTCATGGCCATCTCTCTGCTCTTTCTTTCGACTCCTTCGAGTCTCTCTACTTCCCTCTAGAAGTTCTCTCTTCGACTCCCTCTGAGTCGCTACTTCCCGTCTGGAAGTTCTCTGTTAAACTCCCTCTAAGTCTCGATTTCCCTCCTGAAAATTCGCCTGCCAACCGTCGAGTCACCCCTCTCCGATCTCCTACACACCTGCAACACTGATCTGGATTCCTTAGCTAGAAATCTGCCTTGGTGGTGACTCCCTCTACCTTGGTTTTGCCTCGTTAAGTACTGTTCTGCCCACAGCTTCATATGCCCCAGCAACTGAAGGACTGAGCCTCTAGACTCTACCCAATCCCGGCACTGGCTGAAATGCTCCCCTAGCCAACTACGTCATCCCTCCTGGTCTCTGCATGGCTCTGCGTGAGCCTTTTTCTTCCCTAATCAGCCTCTACGCTGGCTTCTCTCTGGCCCAGACTGATGACACAATCCCTCTGCGTCAACCCTTCTTCTGTCACTTTCTGCAAGGAACAACTTCTATCACTCGAGACAGTTGTTTCTGCTGCAAATGCTCTGCTTTAGCTGGTGTCTTCAGCTCTCCTGTAATCTGCAACCACGCTCTGATACCATGTTGAAATTTCTAAGTATTACCCATTAGAAATTTTATCTGTATTCTTTTGGTTTATTTCTCCTACTTGTTAATTACAAACAAGTTATTTAAACATATAAACACAATACAATCTCAACCATCTACAGATCAACAGCTGAAAGAAATAGCAAACACACAAGTGACACCATTATTTTTAGACAATTCGTCCCTGGAAAAACCTAATGTTGGAAAACCGGTGCAGCGATTCTGAGGATTATATTATTATGCAGTATATCCTTGAGTACAACTGAGTGCCAAACTGGCTCACCCAACAAAGAAAAATAACCTGACAGTAATACCTCTCTATTCGGAAGCAGATATTCAAAAAATATGCCCCATGAAACCCTCTCCAGCACAATTGAAGCACTGCATCAACCTTCTTGGCCTCTACGTCAGCCTCAAAACCCTCTATGTCAACCCTCTGAGGCACTGCGCAGCCTCTACGGCCTTCTGCATCACTCCTGCTACCCTCTGTGTGGATGACGCAGGCCCTCTGGCCTCTGCGTTGTCTCAGCTAGCCTCTGCGTGGCCTAATCTGACTTTTGCGTCTAGCCTCTCTGCCTCTGTGCTGGTCTCTCAGCGCTATCTCTGCCTCTCTATCCAGTACTCACTATCCCTCGCTACAAACTAATCACTCATTCGACTTTTCTTAGCAAACCCTGCTCTAGAAAATCGAATGACTGATCACTCTGGTGTATTCTCCAACTGACCCTCAAGCCTCCTCTTATATTTTTCCTATTGGTCCTTCAACGGCCGAGATTACATCTCTAATCAACGGCCAAGATTAGCTTTGGCTTGATCCATGTCATTTGGAACCTTCTAACCCAGTTTTATATTAATACCCATTGATATTTTATTTTTCCTAAGTTTAGACTTAGGAACTCCATTAAAAATATGAATTATTTTAATATCTCCTAAACCAGGAAAAATCTGCCCTAATCATTTCTAGGTCTTGGAGATCCTCCACCACTTTTCATGGCTAGAGCACATCCGATGCTACCCTGAATCAACATAGTATGCCATCTAAGGTTATTTTGAGAATTACAATAGTTACAGGATATATCAAGGATATATTATCTAAATGCTACAGGAGACCGGAATCTACACTGCTGAGATTATTTATAGTTCGTCTGCATCGAATGGAATACAACATGCAGGAATTATATGATAAGGTGATGGTTGGAGTCTAGACAAGAATGATAACTAGAATAGGGATATGAATATATCAGCTCACCAAGACCCTTTACTAGATGCTACAATTGTAATCAGTATGTAGTGCATCATTGAAAATATGTCTTGCTGAGGATCTTCATAATTCATATTAAATCTGGTCTGTGATAAGTCCGAGGACATTTTAATATATATAATTTACAGCATGCAGATCTTACACCGAATCCATTTCAGTACTCAGATGTTACAATATAACCGGGAGAATTGATTTAATCACTGTACAGATCAGCAGGATTGGAATGATACTTGAAGAAAAGGCAAAATCCTAGAGCTTGGCAAAAAGATTTGAAGACTCCCTGATTTCTCACCTCAAAAGGATAGGACAATGATAGGATCCTCTCATGTATTGTTTGATTTCTGACGCTTATATCCAAGGATGAAGCTCCCTTGAAGCTACCCTTCAGACTTTGAAGAAAATGAATAAGAGACTAATGATTTCATATTAAGTCTCAAAAGGAGTTGTTTGTTCAATCCACCCTGCAAGTATAGCAAAGGACACTTTGTTTATGGAAGAGCACTGCCAGAATTATGGCTTGTTTGATTGCATTAATAAATTATCTACAAAGTGGATGGATCTCATGATGAGCAGGCTGCTAGATGAACACTTTGCACTCTAGAAAGACAAGCTTGGGCTTGTGGTCTTCCTGAGTAAGAGGGAGTAAGAATGGTCAAGTATTTTCTTCAACAAGACATGCAAGAAACAGAGGATTGCTAAGTGTTGCCAAGATGGCTAGTAAATCAGTAGGTATGTGGAAAGTTGTGTATACATCTATATGTTGTTGGGTCAAGCTATGAGGCTCCCATTAACGATCTGATCATCAATTGCTTCACCAAGATCTAGCCTTGGTTTTCAGAAAGCAGCGTGGCACTATTCCCCATATGAAGGGATCTTTGGTTAAGATTGAACATTGAGCTTTGGGAGCTCCTGGGGACTTGGGGTACTTCTTGAGCTATGAGTGACCATAGGGTGAGTGGTTCACCTTCTCCTATGGCATATGAGCAAAATGAGTGGTTCACCTTCTCCTGCAAGTACCCCAGTGAGAGATGCATATAGGCATCAGCTTGTTGTCACATTTGGACATGTCAGTGGGACGTGGTTCATCCTTTCCCCACATGTAGGATGCTCATTCCCTAGGATCGATGGTTGACATGTCGGTGGGACATGGTTCATCCTTTCCCCACATCTAGGATGCTCATTCCCTACAATCAATGGTTGACATGTCGGTGGGACGTGGTTCATCCTTTCCCCACATCTAGGATACTTCCTATGATTGATGGTTAGCATGCATGTACGACGTAGTTCATCCTTTCCCTACTCTTGGTGGTTTGCATGCGTGTAGTATGTGGTTTATGCTTTCCCTGCATGTGGTTTGTAGGATGTGGTTTATCTTTTCTCTACATGTGGTTTGTAGGATGTGTTTCTCCTTTCCCTACGTGTCATTGTGACGTGTTTGTAGGATGTGGTTTTTCCTTTCCCTACGTGTGGTTGTGAGCAGGATGTCATATATTCTTTCCCTATTGTTGCTTCAATATCATCCTACCCATGTAGTCTGGAACATATGGGAGGTACCTCTCATCTGGCCGATGAGTTGGGAAAAGTGGATAGGGACCATAACACTACTGGTGGACGCATCGTGTATTGTCGTACTCCCTATGTCTAGGATGCATGATGTTCAAACAACTTGATCACTCTGGATCAAGTCCGATTGGGGTTCGACCCTTGGTTATGAGAACTGACTTTCAATTCTTCTTCATTATCTATATCAGTGTTCAGCAAAGTTGAGATGAGATGCAGAAACAGCATATGATGACGGGATGGCATGATGATGGATAGATTGGCAAGTGGAATTCTCCCTAGTTGAGAGGGAGTGTTAAAATTGGCAACTAGGGCCAAATTCTACTTTGGACGGCTCCTTTGGGGAAGATATTTGTGGCATTGAATTCCTCTTTTTGAGAGGACCAAAATCGACCTAAAGATCATCAAATTTGGTTAAGGAGAAACGTGTTTTTTATTTTATTCCCGCTCATATACAAATTGTTAAGGTCAGCCTCACCTCCATAAAGTCCAATCGACATGTCTCTTGACCCTCTCCAATTCCTATATATAGAGGTGCCTTCAACCTCTTTTCACACATCAAATAGTTCAAAACCATGTCTGAGGTAGTCGAGTTTGGGAGGTTAAAGGAGTGTTCTGTTTTGGGCTTTCTCTTCTGTCACATGACCGAGAATCTTTTGTTGGGTAGGCCGCGGGTCTTTAGGTTAAGTTTGGGCTAGTTTTATATGAAAAACCCTTCCCTACATCAAGTTGAGTTCCTCAGGAAGAAGACCAAGGCAGTTGGAAGCATGTCTGGATTACATCGATGGGTATTTAAGATTGTTCTGGACAGTATTCATCTTTCCTTGTTGGTCGCAGACCTACTATGGAGTTTTCCAGGTTCAAACCTAAGTTGAGTGGAAGAAAAGAGGCCAGGGTATTAGCGTGGCCTAAACCGCTTTCACTACAAGGAAGAAGGAATGGTTTGGAGGTTAAGCACGTAAGTTTTCTACTGTAAGTTAGGGCAGATGCATGCCCTAGCCAGTTTTGTATTCAGTCCAGAATCAAACTACTTTGGATTACTCATCTTCAGCAAAATAAGGCCGCATATATATATCTAGGATCGAGCTGCTTTTGAAGTCAGTTTTGTAGTTAACTTATCTATTATTGACCACTAGTTAGATCAGAAGACAGAAGTGCAGACTTGATTAGGTTATTTCCTTGACATTTGTACAGTGGTATTGATCAACAAATTGGCAAGTCAATTTGACTTGAAGTGTACTCTCTTTCTCTTTCTTTTTGAACATTTGATTCTGATAATAATAAGATTGATCAAGGGTTTTCCCCATCTTGGGTTTTTCCCTGGCTTAAGCCAGTCCCTTTGTTCTCTTGTCTTGACTTGTCTTCTATGTATATGCTTTATGTTCTTTCGTCAGTTAATATCAGTGTAATAATGGTTTATTTTATTGCAAGGAAAATGTAAATTAGACTAATGTGCATCATTGAAGTAATTGACCTAAGCAAAGAACATGTTAACCTAAAATTAACACCACTTGCCCCACATGTGAGAATATTCCTGATGCTACCAAAACATCAACACCCCCTCTTAGCGAGGGATGCATTCTCACAACACGACATAGAAGTGGCTCTTCCTTCGAACCTGTAACACATTTCCAACCTTGATCTACTAACATATTTGCTTCATATGACACAGAAGCAATTCTCGTTGCATGACAGGTACCCTTCTTCGAAGACACCCTGCTCCTAGAAGCCTCTCAATCCAAAGCATCCTGCATGGCCATCTTGTACCATGACATAATATTGGAAAACTACTCTCTCCCATCTACATCGCCACCTCGTACCATGACTCTTGAACCTGAAGGTTGTCTTACTATGAGTTATTGACTCCTTTTGAGCCTGTTAACTCCCTCTGAAACTGACTCCTTCTTGAGCCTACTCACTCCCTTCGAAGCCTAACTCTAACTCCAAATCATAGGCCTTCTTAGCCCTCAAGGTCTTTGTTTGATCTTCACTCCAAGTTTCTCACTTGGATCTCCTATGGCTATCTCCACCTTCTGAAGTATCTGCCCAAGCTACAAATTCTAACACTCCCACTTGGCGAGGAAGGTACTTCTAGAAGAACCACCTGAAGTTGGCTTACCATCCGGTTCTTACACAACAACCCAAGCCTCATTCTTCATCTTGCTGCTCCATATGCTAGGTTTCTCTAGCATTGTTTCCAAACCCTCAACTTGTATGGTCTCCCTCTCTCCCTCTGAGGGCTGACCTCCACCAGTGCTATTGGAAAACCTTTGCACACTCTGTAAGGTCTCTGCTAGTGGCCCTACTAGTTGCTACTAGCTTTGTCATCTTGTGCTTGTCATGGAAAATCAATTTCCCAGCAACTACTGCTAGCCACTACATCATGCAGCTACTTGATCATGCCCAACATGGCACTCTGCTTGTTGCACAATCCTTCAAAGTTCACACCACTCTGTGGCATTACTCTCACAACCCAGTCCTAACGGCTGCCTCACATAGCCCTGTCAACAGTGCTACTCACACTCTTGGCCTGACCTCTCTACAACCTGTGTGTATTCCACCCATGCACCTGGTTGCTTTCTCCTGTAGCACATTTAGCCCTGTCGGTCCACAAAGTATTCACTACAACCTCCTGTCACAACCAAGGAAATATGCATTGACTATAACATGTAACTCAGCCCCACAAGAAGAATTCATCCATAGGAATTTTGGCACAATGGAAATCAACCTCTGAAGAAATTCGGCCTAGAGAATTTCAGCCCACCTATTCACCAGTGACCCATTCCTACATCTTCCCCTTGCACAACCTCTACTATTATAGGAAATTTGGCCCTGGCAAATCGACCCCCTCATATTAAAAAATAGACCTCCCAAAAACACTCTCAAATCCACTTGCACTCTTCCTTCTTTGCTATTACAATCTAGTTGAGCCTTGCTGACACTCACAACTTGGCTATTTGCAATACCCACGCACTAGCAAACCTATCAATGTCACATGCACCCAGCGACAACTACTGAACAGTTGCTATTGCCCTGGATCTCTTGCTCAAACTCACGCCTGGCCCGAGTTGCTTCCCCTGCAAACTTCACACCCTGTTACGTGCGTAATAATTACTCTATTGACTGGTTTTTACTCCATGTCGCACTAGGCCTGTTGATCCTGGCCTTTATGGCCCATACAAGTCATCTGCCATACTTAACCTGTGAAAATTCCACAACCGAAATCCTTACTGTAGCAATTGATGATATTACTCATATTTGTTAAATTCCTTTAAACAAATTACTTGTTTGCTATGGCAAATATCATAATACATACACTGTAGCCTTCACTTAATTAAATATTATACGGAAACAAGAGATTGAGCAAGAAAGAAAATACAGCGCAATGGACACCTTTATTTTTCAACAAATGTCCCCGAAAAAGCCCAATGCGGGAAAATGGTGCAGCAGATCTAAGGGTTTATTATTATTAAGCAGTAGCAAATTCTAAATACATCTCTAAATACCTCTCAGGTTATTCAGTTACAGACAGAGAAACACTGGAAGAAAGAGGTACTACTACTGAGATTTTTCTCTGTTGGGTGAGCCGGATTTGGCATCCAGATTGTATTCTGAAACTGCTTAATAAATCAAACCCTCAGATAGCTGCACTGGTTTTCCTGCATTAGGTTTTTCCGGGGACATTAGTCCAAAAACAATGGTGTCACTTGTGTGCTTGTTTCTATTTCCTTCAATTGATGATCTGTAATGTGTTGAGCATGTACTTGTATTTATTTCCAGTATTTACATGGTAAATAACTTGTTAATTAACAAAAAAAGTAGGTAGGAATAAATCAGTAAAGTGCATGAAGGGTTTCTAACGTGTCAAAATTAGAAATTCCAACGTGGTATCAGAGCGTGGTTGGAGATCACAGGAGAACTGAGGACATCAGCTAAGCAGAGCAGTAACAGCAAAAAACAGTTGTCCCGAGTGACAGAAGTTGTTCCTCGTAGAGTAGCAACAAGGAAGGGGTGACATCGTGCCTGCGTCATCAAGATGGAGCCATGAAGAGGTTGCACAAAGGCTGAGGGAGGCAAAGACAGGCTCATGCAGAGGCCAAGAGGGCTGACGCAGTTGGCTGAGGAAGCTGATTTTCTGGTGTCGGGATTGCGCAAAGCCTAAGAGCTCTAACCTTCAGTTTGCTAGGGTTTAGGAGGCTGTGGGTAAGTTGCAGAGTGGAGCTGGTGGGGTACTGTAGTCAGAACAGTACCTACCAGGGCAAGGCCGAGGAGGGAGTTGCTACCAAGGGTTTCTAGCCGAGAAATCCAGATCAGTGGTGCAGCTGCACAAACAATCAGAGTGGGGGCATCTTGGCATTGGCAGAAGGGTTTCCAGGAAGGAAATCGAGGCTCAGAGGGAGTCACACCGAGAACTTCCAGGAGGGAAGTAGAGGAGCAGCGAAATGGCACTACACCGAGTAAGAGACCAGGACAAACTAGATGGAGCCTCAAACTTTGTAGTCTGGAAGGCCAGAATCTTAACTGTACTTGACAGAAATCGTATCAAGCACTTCGCCTTGAAGACAATAGCGGTCCCAGTTGACCCAGCTGATAACGACATGTACGAAGATGCAATGGCGAGGGCTAAGAGTATCATCCTTGACGAGGTCAAGGATCATATAGTACCATATATTGCCGAAGAAGAACACGCCACAGGAGATGTGGGAGGCCCTAACCAAGTTGTATCAACATACTTTTGTGTAGAGGAAGATGCTACTAGAAAATCAGCTGCGATCATACCAGATGCAAAAGGGAGAACAGATCGACCCATTCCTCGGTCGATTGAAGGAGATCCGAGATCAGCTGACTTCCATAGGGGCAACGTCGGATCCAGAATTGACAGTGAGAACAGACCTGAACACAGTCTCAGAAAACTTGGAGGTGTTTGTCCAGAGCATACTGGGCAGGGCGACCCTTCCAGATTGGGAGGAAATGTGGGTTGCTCTTCGCCAAGAAGAGATCAGAAGGTTGAGCAAGGCAGGAAGCAGCGGCAAGGGGATCAAAATCAAGGAGGAGGAGGATGTTGCCCTAGCATCCGAGGGAAAGCAGGAGAAATGAAAGAAGAAGGACCTCTCCAAGGTTAAATGCTTCCACTATGAGGAGCTAGGTCATTATGCGACCCAGTGTCCAAAGAAGAAGAGTAAAGGAGAGGCCTACGAGACCAAGGCAGCGCCAGCAAGGGCAGAGAAGGAAGTGGAGACAGACAATGACTGTGCCATGAGTGCACACACGCCACTTGAGCGGAAGTGGGAAGACATCAAGTTGTAGTCAAGCGGACTACAGGCAATGAGGGGCAGGATCCTCAAGGTACCCAACCTCTTGGATTAGACCTTGCTACGGGAGCCCCGAAGAGGAGTAGCAGCATTGCCGATGTCAGTGGAGATGGATGTGGATGGAGCGACAGAGGGAGCTACAGCGTAGGATTCCGAAGACAGCACGAGGCTAGCAGGCTGCAACAGTGCGAGAGGCACGGGAGTGTTGCACCAGTGCAGGATGGCACATAGAGGTGTGCAACAGTGCAAGATGCATGGAGTTGTTGCAGCAGCACAGAGGTCAGAGAGGGAGCACTTGTCAATGGCAAATTGAGTTTCAGCATTAGGAGTGTTTCTAGCCTAACGGAGATATCAGAGTTGGGAGATCAGTTACTTACTTCTTGGTAACTGAGTTGCAATGCAGCAGTTAGCAGTGGTAGTGCTATGGGCACCACGATGCAGCATGATGAGAGGGGTTGCAGTGCAGCAATTAGCAGTGGTAGTGCTATGGGCAGCACGATGCAACATGATTAGAGGGGTTGCAGTGCAGCAGTTAGCAGTGGTAGTGCTATGGGCAGCACGATGCAGCATGATGAGAGGGGTTGCAGTGCAGATGCAGCAGTGGCAGTGGCAGGGCCATTGGTAGCAGTACAAGATGCAGCAGTGCAGATGATGGGCAGCAGGCCTAGCATCAGCACAGGGACTGATGCCAGATGATCAAGGTGATACTCAGTGAGGAGATTTACTAGAGCACAGTCCTACTCCTCACTAAGAGGGAGTGTTGATTTGGGGTAGCATCGGATGTGCTCTAGCCACGAAAATTGGTGGACAAGTTAAGGCACATGAGATCTCCAATACCCAGAAAGGGTTTGGGCAGATTCTAAACAGTTTGGGAGACATTAAAATAATTAATATTTTTAATGGAGTCCCTAAGTCTAAACTTAGGAAGATAAAATATTAATGTGAATTAATATAAAACTGTGTTAGAATAGTCCAAAAGTCATGGATCAAGCCAGATCTAATCTTAGCCATTGATTAGGGACTTAATCTCGGTCGTTGATTTGTCAATGAGAAAAGTATAAGAGGAGGCTTGAGGGTCACTTGGAGAACACACCAAGAGATCAAGATTTCGACTTTTTGGGGCTGGGTTTGCTGAGAAAGTTGAGAGAGTGATCAGAGTTGCAGCTGAGGGGCGGTAAATACAGAAGCAGAGAGGCAGAGATAGCACCGGGAGGATCAACGCAGTAGCCAGAGAGAGGGACACAGAAGCGGCCAAGGGTTCACGCAGAGCCAGCCAGGGCTCACGCGGAGGCAGCCAGGAGTTGTGCAGTGCCTCAGAGGGCCAACGTGGGTGATGCAGAGGGCCAGAGGGCTGACACAGTGCCTCCAAAGGCTGATGCAGGCCAAGCCAGAGTGACGTTGAGCTAACGCTAGGCCAGAGAGAGGCTGACGCAATCCCTAGAGGCTAACGTTGGGGTTTCGTGGGGCAAATTGGAGTTGTGGAGCTACCGGAGTGTTTATCCTGGGTTTCAGCCAGAATATCTGCTTCCGAGTAGAGAGGTACTACTGCTGACATTTTTCTCTGTTGGGTGAGCTGGATTCGGCACCCAAATTGTATTCTGAAACTGCTTAATAAATCAAACCCTCAGATAGCTACATCGGTTTTCCCGCATTGGGTTTTTCCGGGGACATTAGTCCAAAAACAACGGTGTCACTTGTGTGCATGTTTATATTTCCTTCAATTGATGATATGTAATGTGTTGAGTGTGTACTTGTATTTATTTCCAGTATTTACATGGTAAATAAATTGTTAATTAACAGAACAAGTAGGTAGGAATAAATCAGTAAAGTGCATGAAGGGTTTCTAACGTGTCAAACTTAGAAATTCCAACATCTTGGTGAGGCTAAAACCATGCTCCTTTCAATGCAATTGCATGGTGCTACAATTTTCAGGGCATTGCTTCCCCACTTAACAAGGAAAAGGATGATGAGGTACTGCCTCATAGAGATCATAATTTAGTTGTTCAACCTTTATGACAAGAACTGAGTCTTTGCATCAAAAAGATAGAGAACAAGTCATCTCCATTGTCTATTGTGTCTGCGTCTTCTAGTTCAAATGGAGTTTTACCTCTACTACCACTAGGCACACAAAGATCTTGCCATATATTGAGGCATTTTTTATAACATGTGAAAAGTTGCAATTGAATGCAAATGAAGAGTGTGAATTTTTGCAAGGACTATCTGGCAGTGTTAATGTTGACCAAGTTTCTGAAGCAACTCCAATCAAAGCCTCTACAGTGAGTAGCAATATTAATGTAAAACGGAAAGATGGAATAATATTGTTGCTTGTGATACAACACTTCCTTCAAAAGGAGAAAAGATTAGTTCAAGAGGATTGGTAAGTGAAGACGAGCTCTAGGAAGCAATAAGGAGGAGTTTAGAACATTTTTTTGTACATAGAGGTAAAGGAATCTTTTCTCAGCTAGTAATCAAAAAACATTCAGAGGAAAGTAATGAAAACATAGCATGGGTTGACTTAACAGTTCATGTTCCTCATAGAAATGAACTTCGTGGGAATACTGCAAAAAAGGAAATATTTTTTTAAATAAGAGAAAGAGAGAAAGGGGGAAACATTGCTAAATGAGGAGGTGGATGAATTTTCTAGGAAATATAATTCAAAATTAAAATGTCATATTGAGCGAAGTAGCAAAAAATAAGTTGAAAACTCTGAAACTATGGTATTGGAGGGTGCAATGAAAGTGCAACATTTTTGAAGGAATTTGCATCTCCATTGATCATGGAGATGGCTGTTGACTGAGTTTTCTTCATATTATGAAGTTTCAAATTCATATACTAAGTTGTGCTACCATCTATCATGGATGTGGCAACACCCACTGAAGATTGTCAAGTTCTTATATATGATTTCCTTGTTCCTATTGTAAGTGCTTGAGATGAGAACACTTTGAGCTAGCAAGAGAAGCATATTTTAGGAGATATTGAAGAACAGGTGGAGCATTTGTTAAATTTCCATGAAACTTTGGAATTACTTAGATGAAGAACTGAAAATTGAAACCTAGTTTACTTTCACCAAGATATTGAGATTCTTAACAATTCATAAGCAGTGGAATAAAACCACCAAAGATATAATAAAAAAAAAAAAAAAAAAAAAAAAAAAAAAAAAAAAAAAAACACATGCACACAAATTGACACACATGTTTTCTCAAGAAACCCAACAAGGAAAACCTGCTTCCTTGATGTGGTATTTTATTTATTGTTCTTGAGCAATTGGATCTATTACAAGGCAATCTGTCTATGAGAGAGCGTTCTACTTCTTCTCACAAATCTCAACTAATACAATTGATATTGGTCTCTCCTTAATCACTACTTGATCTCGTCCCTCTAGCTCATAATTGTTCCCATGCCAAATACTTGACTCGCCCTTATAATTCCTTATGCGAGCTCCTCCTTCCTTGCACACTTGGCAACCCTATTTTCTTGTGCAAATCCCCTATTTCCTAGTGCAAGTTTGGCTCCTATTTCTTAGAGCAAGTCCTCCTATTTCCTTGCACACTTCCTGCCTCTTATTTCTTAGGACCCCAACTCCTCAAAACTACGCACAATCAATCTCCTAGATTCTAGCGCACTTATGATCTCCTATATCTTAGGACACAAGCTCTGCACTCTCCACAATCAAAGATGCTCTCACAAACTCATGAACTGTCTTGTATCACAAACCTTGTGCACAAAAATTATGATTTCTTGTGCCTTCATCCTCCCCTTTATAGACCCAATTTGAACATGCAAGGAGGCCTAGTTCTATTTTAGAAGTTGAGTTCTTATTGGGAGATAACTGAGAGTTCTTCTCGTCCTTTCTCCAATCAACACTGGAATCCTTAACTTGTTTTCTCTCCAATCAACACTGGAGACTAACTCGTTCTCCCTTCAATCAAGACTAAATACTAACTCACTCTAATTGAACTTTTAAGTGCCACCTCATTTTGTAGTCAAACTAATGAAGACTCCACCTAACTGAAGCCCCAACTCTACGCATGCTAACTTGATGATTATTCCAATAAACTGGAAATAGCTCATCCTAACTGAAGTCTAACTCATGAGCTCGCAATCATACTAGGAGAAGGACAATTAAAGGTCTTCATTGGCTAAGGCACAAGCTAGAAGACCTTGCTCACTAAATTTTCAACACTCCCTCTTAGTGAGGAAGGTACTTTTGGAAGAACCTCTTCCACCTGGATCTGTCTCCAACACTACCATGTTATCCACCGCTGCAGGTACTCCCTCTGAACTAGAAGACTACCCTGCTTGTTGCAAAATCTAATCTGAAGACTTTTTCTTTCCAACCATGCTCCTATGCTCTGAGTCTGTCACCTCAGTCATAATTGCCATGTACCCTCTCTAGATTTTTTTTTGAACACAGTCACTACATAACCTTTCCCAACTAGGAATATTCTCTTTGCCACTTACTATATCCTGAAAACCATACCAAGACTTATGAAGTCCTAGAAGCGCAAGACTTACAAGGTCATTGTCTACTACAATCACACCCACACCACCTAACTCATCCCGACCCAGAGTGATATTTGAAAGACACATGATGATGGGCTCTCCTTTGCTCATTTGGATACTCCTTAGCTTCTCCTTGAGAGCAAGCTTCTTGGCATCACTAGAACCCTGATACAGATCTAAGATGGCTCTAAACATCTCATATGTTGTCTTCCTCCCATGGAGATGAGGAATAATATGATCTTTGATCCCCTCAAGAACGACCCTTCTCACCTTGTTGTCATTCTTGTTATGTTGGATCAATTGTTGGGCATCTTGAAGTGGAGTTATTGTCTACTTCACATACTCGAGCACTCCATTATCTTCCAACGCTACTAAGATCCGCTCCTTCCATGAGCATAAGTTCGAGGCTCCCTCTAAACAGTGATCTGACCTTCGTCCACCATACTGCTATCCAAAGAACTGCTTTACTCTTCAAACTCTAGCGCAACCCTTATGCTTGATCTGTGTTGTCCAATAACTAGTCAATCTGGTGCTAGTTTTTAAAATGATCTCTATTGTAATACCATGTTAAATTTCCATGAGACTCTACAACTACTTGGATGAATATCTGAAAACTGAAATCTAGTTTACTTTCACCAAGATACAAAGATTCTTAATAATTCATAAGCAACGAAATAAAAACACCAGAGATAAAAAACACATACACACAAATTGACACACTAGTTTTCTCAAGAAACCTAATTGGGAAAACTTCCTTCCCTGATGAGGTATATTATTGATTGTTGTTGAGCAATTGGATCTATTACAAGGCAATTTGTCTCTGAGAGAGTGTTCTGCTTCTTCTCACAAATCTCATCTAATACAATTGATCTTGGCCCTCTAGCTCGCAATCATTCCCCTACTAAACACTTGACTTATCCCAACTCCTTCCTTGTGCACTTGGCAACCCTATTTCCTTGCGCATATCCCTTATTTCCTAGCACAAGTTTGGCTCCTATTTCTTAGCACAAGTCTTCCTATTTCCTTGCACACTTCCTACCTCCTATTTCTTAGGACCCAAGCTCCTCAAAAATGCACACTCAATCTCCTAAATTCTAGCCCACTTGTGATCTTCTATTCTTAGGACACAACCTTCGCGCTCTCCACAATCAAAGATGCTCTGCCAAACTCGTGAATTGTCTTGTCTCACAAACCTTGTCCACCAAACTTATGATTTCTTGTGTCTTTGTCCTCCTCTTTATAGACCCAATTTGAACATGCAGGGAAGCCCGATTCTATTTTAGAAGTTGAGTTTTGATTGAAAGCTAACTAAGAGTTCTTCTCGTCCTTTCTCCAATCAACACTGGGGTTCTTAACTTGTTCTCTCTCCAATCAACATTAGATACTAACTCATTCTTCCTTCAATCAAGACTGAAGACTAACTCGCTCTAACTAAACGTGTAACTGCCACCTCGTTCTGTAGCCAAACTGATTAAGACTCCACTTAACTGAAGCTCCAACTCTACGCATGCTAAAATGATGATTATTCCAATAAACTGGAAATAATTCATCCCAACTGAAGTATAACTCAGCTCGCACTCATACTAGGAGAAGGACAATTTGAGATCTTCATTGGCTAAGGAACAAGCCAGAAGACCTTGCTCGCTACATTTTCAATAGTGGTTACTTGCTTTGGTATTTGAAAGTTATAATTCATTGGATGACTCATTACCATCGGGCTTAGTTGATGTCTTTATACCTGCTACCAGAATTGTTGCTCCAACTCTTGCTCCTATTGTAAGGATATACTCTCTTCTTTATGATATACTATCCCCTGAGGCACAGTTAACATTGTGCAGCTATTTTCAGACTGCTACTAGGAAGAGATCAAAACAACACATGGCAAAAAGTAACAGTGATGTTGGGTTCAATTGTGTTAGAATTTAGGATGGTACAGCATATATATGATGGAGTATTCTACAAGCATGTTTAGGATCCTGGTATTGATATGCAGGTTTTGGATTGCTCAAGGGCAAGCAATCTCAAGAAGGGAGGATTGTAATGTCCCTTTCCAAATGATCACTTCTAAAGAACGACTTAGTAGCCTATTTAATTCCCATAGGCTATAGTCGATAAAAGGGGATCAATTAATTTAATTGTTTACATGTCATTTGGGTGGAAAAGCAACACGTAAAAATGACATTGAATAATTAAATTAAAAAGGTGTTATTAAGTGGCTATGGGAGAAAAAAAGGAAAACTTTATAAAGTCACTTTATATTATTTAATTGAGTGGGAAAATTGTGAAAATTCCAAAAATGGAATCCTATTGCAACAACTAGTATTATTTCTTCTAACTGTTAAATTAATTATTCAGTTTATTGCTACGAAAACATCAAAATAAACACACTGCAACCTTCGCAAATAAAAAAACTGTGGAAAATAAATAGCGTTGGAATATAAGAAAATATTAGCACACACACAATAAAAATGACACCGTTTTTTTGGACAAAAGTCCCCAGAGAAACCGAATGTGGGAAAATTGGTGCAACAAATGAGGGTTTTATTAAGCAACAGTGAAATCTAAGTACAATCTATGGATGCCCAACTAGAAATCCAATCAGCAAGTATTTGACAAAAACAATTAGAGAGAAAAATTCTTTCACCCCACAAGCAATCCCAAGACTGGCTTCTACAAAAACCTAGCCGTCCAAACCCCAGCGTGAGTCCTTCTGTGTTGCCTTTGCGCTACCTCTTAGACGTGTGGTTCGATTCTACCTTTGAGCAAGTCGTCTAGCCTATATTTGCTATTGTAAGTGACTCTTCGGCCCTCTAGAAGACTTTCCCAGCCTCTGGAAACTGAATCGGCCTCCTCCTCAGCTAAATCGAACTACTCTGCATCAACCTCTACGCTGCTTTTGCGTGGATCACTTGTTGTTGCCTCTCCAGATCTGGAAAATCTCCTCCGAACTCACTGCCCCTGCCCCTCACTCACTGCTTTCGATCTCTGACTCTCCAGTAGCTAACTGTTGCTGCTCTGGAAATCGATTTGCCAAGGAAATCGAATTTCTGGTGTACTCAAGTATCTTCTCCAAGTGCCCATCAACTTCCTCTTATAATCCACTGTTAGAGCTCCAACGACCAAGATTAAAACTTAATCGATGGCTAAGATCATCTTCGAATCGATCTATGTGAGTTTCTAGGTGGTTCTCACCTTGACTTAACTAATATTGATTAATTAACCAGTTTTCCTAAGTTTAGACTTATGAAACATTAAAACAAATGGTTAATAATCTAATTAAGTCACTTCTAGGTGGAATTTCTGAAAAAGATTTATGGGTCTTGGAAATCTCATGTATTCTAGCCTCTTCACCAATTTTGTGGCTAGAACACATTCGATGCTACAAAACTAACACTCCTTCTTAGCGAGGAATGTGTTCTAGTGTTGCACACCCTGCCACAACACTGTCTATGTATCATCTTTGTTATGTTGTTGATGTCTGGTTGTTGCTGCCCACCAACTATTGCGCAACTCTGATGTTGCATCTGTGTTGCTTATGACACTACATAATGTTGCCAACACAGCATCTGCACTACAACTCCCTCTCACCTATTACTGTTGCTGCAACATCTACAACTGAAAAGCATCCAAAATATTGAATCAACTGTGTTCAGTATGATGCATCTCTCTCCCGAGTCTCTCACTGCTACTAGCATCTACACTGTCAATGAAGAATTTGCATTGCTGCCAACACTGCATTGAGCCACTTTCTTTGATGTCAACACTCCGTTGCACTCCTTAGTATCTGACTACTACTAGTCTGCAATTGTCACTCTGGTACTGATTGCATCAACTGCCACTAATCCATCCTGCTATTGTATATTGTGGGCCATTGTAGCAAGGTACTAATCCATGAGGTGGACTCCTCAAGGACCCTGTCAAATCTCTGTAGTTCTCAGGACTACAGTACCAAATCTCCCCACCTCACTCCTGGGGTATATCTGTGAACATCGCGAAGTCTTCCTCCAACCTGGAGGTCAACTTGTCGATCTCGGCTGACGCTGCCTGCTAGTCCTGCTTCTCAGACTTTTGCTTCTTCCTGATAGGGCACTGCGTGTTGTAGTGACCGAGCTCACCACACCTGAAGCACTTGACCTTTGACAAGTCTTTCTTCCTTCTTTGTTCCCCCTCCCCTGATTGGGACCCTTTGATGCGAGGGCCACATTCTAACTAATAAATTAATTATTCAATTTATTGCTATGGAAACATCGAAATAAACACACTACAACCTTCACAAATAAAAAAACTACGAAAAATAAATAACGCTAGAACCTGAGAAAATACTAGCGCACATAATAAAAATAACACCGCTATTTTTGTACAAAAGTCCCCGGAAAAACCAAATGTGGGAAAACCAGTGCAGCAGATGAAGGTTTTATTGTAGTAAGCAACAGCGAAATCTGAGTACAATCTATGGACCACCTAGCAATCCAATCAGCAAGTATCTAACAGAAACAGTTAGAGAGAAAAAAAAATTCTCTCACCCCACAAGCAATCCCGGCACTGGCTTCTACAAAAAACTGGTCGTCCAAACCCCAACGTGAGCCCTTCTACGTTGTCTCTCACACGTGCGGCTCGATTATGCCTCTAAGCAAGTCATTTAGCTTGTCTTTGCTATTGGGAGTGACTCTCCGACCCTCTGGAAGACTTTCTCGGCATCTGGAAACTGAATCAACCTCCTCCTCAGCGAAATCGAACTGCTATGCATCAGCCTCTGCGCAGTCTCTACGTTGCTTCTATGTGGATCACTTCTGTCACTTGTTGCTGCCTCTCCGGATCTAGAAGATCTCCTCTGAACTCACTGTCCCTGCCCCTCACTCACTGCTTCGATCTCTGGCTCTCCGGCAGTTGACTGTTGCTACTCTGGAAATCGATCTATCAAGGAAATCGATTTTCTAGTGTACTCAAGTGTCTTCTCCAAGTGGCCATCGACTTCTTCTTATAATCCACTGTTGGAGCTCCAACGACCAAGATTAAAACTTAATCAATGGCTAGGATCATCTTGGAATCGATCTGTGTGAGTTTCTATGATTCTCACCTTGACTTAATTAATATTGATTAATTAACCAATTTTCCCAAGTTTAGACTTAGGAAACATTAAAAAATTAGTTAATAATCTAATTAAGTTACGTCTAAGTGGAATTTCCACAAACGATTTCTGGGTTTTGGAGATCTCATGTATTCTAGCCTCTCCACCAAATTTTGTGGCTAAAACACATTTAATGCCACAAAAACTAACAAAAATGTGAAAAAGTTAAAGAAAGGGTCAAAGGGAAAAAGGTTATAAAATAGAGACCCATGGTATTTTGATGACCCATGTTATTCTAATAACACATGGTATTCTAATGATAAAAGATAAATTGGAGCTCACTCTTTGGGCATGGTCAATTATCTTATTATTCTTTGGAAAGTTGTTGGCTTCAAACCCTTGGACGAAACCCTAAGGGCATTCTGATTTCAGTTGTGAAAGATCCAACCCCAGTCATTAAGTTGGAGTGAACATTTTGGTTTCTTACATTGGGAGTAGAGGAAATTCGATTTGGGTTGGTTTCAATGGTGAAACAAATCCACGCTAGCTAATCAAGAGGAAAGATCGCACAGATCTTTCACATGCATTCATTGTGGAAGCAAAGGATCCATCTCCCTCCAATTCGTGGAGGCATTCTGCAATTCATGGGAATAAAAGGGAGGGCCATACCACTAGTTTCAGTGTTGTGGATGTTAAGAAGGAGGACCATAGCAAATTTCTAGCAATCCAGTTCCCGTAAACTGATTTGTTGTATCTAAAAGGCGTTGTCTTGCATATTAATAAATCAGATTTAATTGGCTGATTTGTTGTTGTAAAAGTTTTATTTGTGGCTGTGTTATTATTGTTATTTTGCATGTGGTATAATTGCTCTAAAAGTTTCATGCAAAGTGTTTGACAAAATGTGTCAAAAATACTTCATATTGGTTTGCATGCAAAACAATCGAAAAAAAGTTTGTAAGATAAAAATTGCAAGTTTTTTTAAGTAGGGGATATTTCATTGAGGTAAATGGGAAGGAGTCTCATGTACGCAAGCTTAAGAAATCCTTGTATGGACACACATAGGCATTGAGAGCATGGTATTCAAGGAATGATGGATATCTCTAGAGTATAGGGTTCACCAAAAGTGAAGCAAATTATAAATTATATTATATATTTGTTTAGACAAATCTGCTTATTTTGGTGTTGTATGTAGATGACTTGTTTTTGACAAGTGTAGAGAAAATCGTTGCAAGTGCAAAGCAAACATGGCAGAATGATGCTTGGGATATAGTGACAAGACCGAAGGGGAAGTCAATTATGAGTTCTAGGTGTCTCTACAAGATCAAGCATGCTACAAATGTCACCACTGACAAGTTCAAAGCAAGATTTGTGGCGAGAGGGTTCTCCTAGAGAGAGGGAGTGGACAGCGAGGAGACATTTGCTCTAGTCACCAAGTACACTTCTATTAGAGCTCTTGTATCCTTGGTTTCATTTATGGGATGGAAGTATATTAGCTAGAAGTGAAGACAACATTCCTTAAGGGATCATTGAGGAAGAAGTATACATAGAGCAGCCTCAAGACTTTGAGGTAAATGCGAAAGAGTCCCATGTGTGTGGGCTTAAGAAAGCCTTGTCTCGACTCATGTAGGCACTGAGAACATGGTGTTCCAGGATTGATGGATACCTACGGAGTATGGACTTCACCAAAAGTGAAACATATTCTAACTTATAATGTATATTTGTTTAGAATAATATGCTTATTTTGGTATTGTATGCAAATAACTTGCTTTTAACAAGTGCAGAGAAGCTCATTACATGGTGTAAAGCAGACATGGCAACTGAGTTCAAGATGAAGGACATCGATTTGATGCATTACTTCTTGGGGTGGGAGGTTTGCCAAAGACTAGAGTAGATTTTCCTTGGGTAGGGAAAGTATGCAGTTCAAATCTTGAAGAAGTTTTGGATGGAGGCTTGCAAACACTCCCATGATCACTAATCTGAACAAAGGTGATAGCTTTAGATTCAGAGTCGGTGGATCCCATGATGTACAGGTAGCTAATAGGTTCCTGGACTTATTTGATCAACACCAAACCAGATATATGTTTTCTAGTGAACACTTTGAGTCAATTCATGGAGAAGCCAAGGCAAGAGCATGGGTAGCAGCAACACACGTGCTTAGGTATTTGAGGGGCACAATGGAGTATGGCTTGAGATATCTTGAAGATGGTGAAGTGATGTGTTGCTTTAGCTTGGGATCTACGATCTTATTGTGGTTTAGTGTTGAGAAAAAGGGTACCAAGGAGGTGTTTCCTAGTGATTTTTGCCTTTGGCCTAAGAAAACACATGAGACACGTTTTTAGTAAATGACTTTACGAGTTATTAAAATCACTTTATGAGGTTCAAAAGTACAAAGTACTTCATTATATTAAAGTTAATTTGTGTTTTTTAAGTGACTTTATGAGAAAAAGTACATGTTATTGTATATTATTAAGGTTATTTTATGTTTTTAAAGTGACTTTATGTGGAAAAAGGTGCAAGGTACAAAAACAACATTGCAGTGACTAGGGAGGCTCTTAATGAAGGGGGAGACATAAACAGGCTATCAATGGGAGATTAGATCTCCACCCTTGATCAAGGAGAGTTGAGATCTAATCTCAACCCTTGATCATAGGGTTAGGGCTTCACTTCATTAAGAGAGACTAAAAAGGGAGAAAAAGCAAAGGAGAGCATTCATTCTTCAAGTGTAGAGTTGGCGAAGGAGAAGAAAAGAGGAGGTTGAGAGCTTCAAGAGGAGGCTAAGAGAGTTTTAAGTGTTAAAATTATGATGTTCTATGCTGAAATAATTACTTATTCTAAAAACTTCTTTCTGTTGCAATATTAGTTAAGCAATTATAGATAGAACATAAACCAAATGCACAATAGAAGACAACCAAGAACAAAATGAGACACGATGAATTTATCTCCAATAACCAGGGAAAAACCCACAAGAGGAAACCCCAACCAGATTCTTCTTCTAGTAGATATCAATTGTTTAGCATAGATACTCTGAAAATTTCAAAACTGAAATCATATTACAGCGACTGGAAATTATTCTTCTAATTGTTAATTAATTTTAACAATTTATTTGCTACTGCCAATACCAAAGAAATCACACTGCAACCTTCACAAATAAAATACTACGGAAATAATAGTGCTGGAAACTGAGAAAATTCTAGCACACCCACACAATAAAAATGATACCGTTATTTTTAGACAAACGTCCCTAGAAAAAACCCAACTTGGGAAAACCAATGCAGCAACTGAGGGTTTTATTATTATGCAGAAATGAGAAAATCTAAGTACAATAATCTGGATGTCGAATCTGGCAATCCTATAGAGAAAAATACTGGCAAAATTCTAGTGAGGAATTTTCCTTACCCCATAGGCAAATCCGGGCTCTGACTGCAACTCCAAGTGAGCCATCAAAACTGCCTCTGCACTAGCCTGCATTACCCTAGCGCAATATCTGCCACGTTCAGCCTGAATCAGTTGGTCCTACAATTGTCTTGTCTGCCACTAGCTGAGAAATTGTCTCTCCAGCCTTCTGGAACCCTTTCCTGGCCTCTAGAACTGAAACTCGACTTCTCTCCAGCTAAATCGAACAGCCCTCTAGAGGCTTCTGCGGAGCCCCTGCGTCAACCTCACTGTGGTACTTCTACCTCTCTGCAAATGTACTCGTTGGATCTGGAAAACTTCCTCCAACCTCACTCTCTGCTTTGATTTCTGGCTCTCCAGCAACTGTTGCTGCTCTTTGGAAATCAATCTGCCAAGGAAATTGAACTTCTAGTGTGTCTTCTCCAAGTGCCCATTGACTTCCTCTTATAATCCATTGTTGAAGCACCAACGACCAAGATCAAGTCTTAATCAAAGGATATGATCATCTTGATGTTGATCTGTGTGAGTTTCTAAACTATTCTCACCTTGACTTAATTAATTCTGATTAATTAACCATATTCCATAAGTTTAGACTTAGGAAATATTTAAAAATAGATTAATAATCTAATTAAGTCATTTCTAGGTGGTATTTCCAGAAACGATTTATGGGTTTTGGAGATCTCATGTATTCTAGCCTCTCCACCAATTTTCGTGGCTAGAACACATTTGATGCTACAGAAACTAACACTCCCTCCTTGCGAGGATTGTGTTCTCCCTAGTGCTGCACATCATGCCACAACACCCTGTCTCTATATCCCTCTTGTCACGTTGTTGATGTATGGCCATACTGCCCACCAACCACTATGCAACTATGATGTTGCATCTGTGTTGCTGCTGACACTGCCATACTGCTGACACTACCAACACTGCATCTGCACTGCAACTCCCTCTCATCTGTTGTTGCTGCAACTGCAACAACTGCAACTGAGAAGCATCCAAAATACTGAATCAATTGTGTTCAATATGATGCATCTGTCTCCCAAGTCCTAACTGCTACTAGCATTTGCGCTGTCACTGAAAAATTTGCGAAACTACCAACTTTGCGCTAAGCCACCTACTCTGTTGTCAACACTACACTTCCCTCCTCAGCCTCTGACTACTACTAGTCTGCCACTATCACTATGGCACTGACTGCATCAATTGCCACTAATCCATCCTACTACTGAATATTGTGGGCCCCCGTAGCCAGGTAATGATCCATGAGGTGGAAATCTCAAGGACCCTGCCATATCTTTGTAGCTCTCTGGGGCTACAACTCCAAGTCACCCCACCTCACTCCCAGAGGTATCGCTGCCAACATCGTGAAGTCTTCCTCCAACTTGGAGGACAACTTGTCGATCTTAGTTGACACTGCCTGCTGGTCTTGCTTCTCCGACTTGTCCTTCTTCATGAGAGGACATTGTGTGTTGTAGTGACCAAGCTCACCACATCTGAAGCACTTGACCTTTGACAGGTCCTTCTTCTTCCTTCTATGTTCCCCTTGCCCCTGAATGGGACCCTTTGATGCGAGGGCCACATTCTCCTCCTCCTTCACCACCTTCGATCCATTGCCACTACTGCCACTGATGGAGCTCTTTGACAGAGCTTGCCTCAACTCCTCATGTTGCAAGTCTAACCACATCCTGGCCCATTCTGGTAGCTTGTCTCTACCCAATATTCTTTGGACAAAAACTTGTCACTCCTCAAAGACATTGTTCAGTGCCAATCTCACTAGCTCTATTGGTTGAGGTGTTGCCCTAACAGTTGCAAGATGGTCTCGAACCTCCTAAATCCTAGTGAGAAAGGGATCTATGCCTTCCCCCTTCTGCATCTCATCTTTTCTTCTAGGAACATCTTCCGCTGCTCGGAAGTGCCCTGATATAGCGTGAAGAGAGCATGCCACATCTCTTTGGCAGTATCCTTGCTAGCCATGTGTGAGACTATATGATCCCGGACTCCATCTAGAATCAACCACTTTGCCTTCGACATTTCCTTCAAGTATTCTTTTAGTTGATCTGCATCCTGGGGAACTACCACAATATTGTCTATGTAGAGCTTCAGGCCATATTCATCCAACGGGAAGGGCATCCAGACCTTCCAGATGACATAGTTGGAGGAACCCTCCAATCTATCCTGATATCTAAGCCCTGTTGTGGCCTACTTGGTTGTTGCTCTGCTACTCGCACTCCCTTCTGGAATGCGTAGATCTGCTAGCTACTACTGCCAATTTGCCTAGAAAAATCGAACTTCTGAGACTCAAAGTTCCCTAAGAGAAAATTTCCCTCTGCTATGTGTGCCTTTCTCTTCCACCCGACGTTGGTTCTGCTACTGCAAACTGGTGCAAAACCATCTACGTCCAACCAGAAAACTGCTCAACGAAAATCTGAGCTGCTGCTCCCTCTGACTGCTGGAATCACTAATCTGGGCAACTCGACTTTTCTACCAACCTGCAACTGAAGATCGAATTTTTTGCCCCAACAATTCGGCCTGCCTGTCTGAGCACCGCGCTGCGTCTAAGAATTTCGGCCTGCTGCTCTCTCTGAGTAGCGAAATTCTTTCCTCCGCTTCTGAGTTTCCCAACTAATCACTCACGCTCTGGTACCATGTGAAAATTTCAAAACTAAAATCCTATTGTAGGAGTTGGAAATCATTCTTCTAAGTGTTAATTAATTTTATCAATTTATTTGTTATAGCAAATACCAAATAAATCACACTACAACATTCATAAATAAAATACTGTGGAAATAATAGCGCTGGAAACTGAGAAAATTCGAGAACACACACAATAAATATGACACTGTTATTTTTGGACAATTTTCCCAGAAAACCCAACTTGGGAAAACCGGTGCAGCAATTGAGGGTTTTATTATTATGCAGCAATGAGAAAATCCGAGTACAATAATCTAGATGTCAAATCTGGCAATCCTACAGAGAAAATACTAGCAAAATTCTAGTGAGGAATTTTCCTCACCCCACAGGCAATTTCAAGCTTTGACTGTAGCTCCAAGTGAGTCGTCCAAAATACATCTGCGTTGGCTTGCGTCACCCTAGCGCAGTATCTACCACGCTTAGCCTGAATCAGTTGCTCCTATAGTCGTCCTGTCTGCCACTGGCTGAGAAACTCTCTCTCACCTTCTGAAACCCTTTCCTAACCTCTAGAACTCTCTCTACCTAAATCAATCTGGCGACCAGTTGTACTCAAGAAAGTTGCTTAATAATAAAACCCTTAGAACTGTTGCATCGGTTTTCCCAAGTTGGGTTTTTTCGGGGACAATTGTCCAAAAATAACGGTGTCGCTTGCGTGTTTGTCTATTCTTTCAATTGATGATCTGTAGATGGTTGAGACTGTACTTGTGTTTATTTTCAGTATTTATATGGTTAAATAACTTGTTAAGTAATTAAACAAGTAGGTGAAATAAACCAGATAGTACAGGAAGAATTTCTAAAGGGTTAGCCTTAGAAATTTCAACATCACCGAGTTTTGTTCCTACTCTCCAAGCCTCTCTCTCTCTCAATCTTCTTCAAGTCTCTCCAACTCTCTCTCTCAAGTTCGAATTCTTCGTTCACAATGCACAAGTAGTGGTAGTTAGGTGAGAAGACATGAGACACATATGTAGGGGGAGCAACGAATTCTTGTCATAAAGGAGGAGCAACGAATTCTTGTCATAAAGGAGGAGCAATATGCATGCCTTGAGGAAGAGTAACATATGCCATTAAGAGAGGTATGCATGCCTTAGTGAAGGAGAGTGTAACATATGCATTAAAGACAGCGTAAGAGGAATATTTTATGACATGCTTTTAATGAGTGTAAGAGGAATATGCCATGTATTTAATGAGTGCGCAAGAGAGAGTGTAACATATCATTAAGAGAGAGAGAGAGTGAGAGAGAGTTAAATAGTGCCATGTGAGTCATCAAGGAGAGAGGTGTGAAGTGATTGAGGTGATTGAGGTGATGAAGGTAAGGTAACTTGTAATTCCTTTTAATAATAATATCATAGTATGATAAAGGATAATAATATTAATATTAATAATATTGATGATTAAGTTGAGACTGAACTAATCGGATTGATTATGATAAGTTAAGTGTTTTTCCTTCAACTATACTTGATTACTAATTGATGCAAGGTGATTTACTATTTTTGGAAAGTCATACTTGAGATGCTAGATATGACTTTCTATTTTTAAAAAGTCACTCCAGAATTGTCAGAAAGAGATTTTATTTAAGGAAATTCATCCCTGAACTGCCAATTTTCAACACTCCCTCTCAGTTAAGGAGGAATTTCTTTCTGCAACAAAGATCTTTGTTTTCTCTACTCATCTTTGTTCATCTCTGCCCTAGAAAAATGATGTCCAATCTAATGAAGAAGAATCATCGTAGGAGAGATTCATATATCACCCTATATCCACTAATCTTCCCACCTTGACACAGACTTGGGGGGATTACCACTTGTCAAACCATGACAAGGATCATGCACAACCAACTTTACCATAAGAGTCAAGTGGTAGAACACTAACATCCAAAAACTTTGGGCGGATTACCACTTGTCAACACATGACAAGGATCACGCAAAACCAAGCCTCGTCTCTGCTTGGGGGGATTACCACTAGTCGACACATGACAAGGATTGTGCATAACCAGGCTTTACCATAAGAGTCAAGTGGTAGAACACCTGCATCCACAGAATTTGGGGGGATTACCAGTTGTCAACACATGATAAGGATTGTGCACAACCACGTCTCATCTCTGCTTGGGAGGATTACCACTTGTCAACACATGACAAGGATCGCGCACAACCAAACTTTACCACACCCATTGGCCAGCTAGGTGGCAATCCCAACAAGCTCAACTTGCGGGTAGGATGCATACTGGGGTATACTCTTTCCAAGTCCCAGACTTGATGGTAGGGGGTGGGGGGGATTACCACCTGTCAACACATGACAAGGATCGCGCACAACCTACAGTCAAGAGTTCCCTCAACCCCAGGAGCTCTCCTGGCTCCATTCCCAACTTGTGAGTTCAAACAGGAGGGAAGAGCATAGCTCAGTGTTCTTGATCATCCATGACCGCCCCCACCAAGAAGGGTCACATCCGTCAATCCAAGTTGCTCTCTGAATACCAAGAACTTCCCTTTTCAGCAAAGGCTTGGTAAGTATGTCAACTATCTGATCATCAATTGCAATATAATGGAGTCGCACTACTCCTCTTTGCAACATATCACGAATATAGTGATATTTAATCTCAATGTGCTTGGATTTGTCATAGAACACAGGATTTTCTGCAAGTCAAACCCACTCTTATTGTCACAGTAAATTATTGTTGTATCTAGTACATGCTCAAACAACTCTCCAAAGAGCTTCCTCAGCCATACTACCTCACAGCTAGCCATGCTAGCAGCAATATACTACTCAGCTTTAGACGTGCTAAGGGCTATAGACTTCAGTTTTCCGCTTGTCCAAGATATCATGGCAAATCCCAAGCTAAAGCAGCATCTAGATGTGCTCTTTCTGTCAGCAGAGTTACCAGCCCAATCAACATCAAAGTACCCATGTAATCTCACATCTCCGGCAATATATCCCAATCCAAGATTGATGGTCTCATGCAGGTATCTCAACACATGATTTGCAGCGATCTAACGTGCATTTCATGGCTTAATCATATATTGGCTCATAGTATTGACAGCACATATGTCTGGTCTAGTGTTCACTAAGAACATCAGTGCCCCAATCAATTGTCAATACTTATAAGGATTTTCCAAATCAGGACCTATAGCTTCACCACAGAACTTCTTGAAATTCATTTCCATTGGTGTATTTATGGACTTACATTCTGTCATGACAAATCTTTCTAGTAGCTTGACAACATATTTTCCTTGAGAAAGGAAAATCTCACCAGGTCTTTGCCATATCTCTAGCCCCAGAAGCAGTGCATCAAATGAAGATCTTTCATTTCAAACTCAGAAGCTAACTCCCTCTTACACTGGAGGATAAGAGGTTGTCCAACTATCAAGGTCATCAACATATAACACCAAAATCAAAGGCATACTTGGCCCGTTTTGAAGTAGAGATTTGGATCAACATTGCTTCTGATAAAACCAAGCTTCATCAAGAAGTTATCAACGCGGGCATACCAAACTCTTGGGGCTTGTTTCAATCCATAGAGAGCTTACTTCAATCTACACATGAGTTTTTCGGTCATGTACTTCAAAGACTAGTGGTTGCTCCACAAATACTTCTTGCTTGAGGAAGCCATGCAGAAAAGTAATTTTCACATCCATTTGGTGAAGAGTCCATCCCTGACTAGCAGCTAGAGCCGCAATAGATCGAAATCATCGGATGGTAGTATATCGGGCAACAGGTGCAAAATCCCCATCATAGTCTATTCCCTCTTTCTTGAAGAAATTTTAACCCCACTCCGGTTAGCAGTTTTCCTTATCACTCCATGTATTTAGTTTTAAATCCAAGCATAATAAAAATTTTAAAATCTGGAAATGATAATATTTTTTTGAAAACAAAAATTTAGAGATTTCACAACTGCTGAAATCGCAGAAATAAAACACAGCAAAATTATGACAGCGGCGCATAGAAAATAACACAGTGATTTTTTGTCAATGTGACCCTGGAAAAACCCCCTACAACTCTTGGGGAAAACCAGTTTGAGAGCTCTTCTTTATTTCTGAAAATGCTTTTACAGAGAAACTGAAATACACAATAAAAATTCCAGCAACCACAAATTACAACTTATCTCGATTTTCGTGCTTGAACTCTGGTCCTAAAGTCAAAAGTAGTCGTTAGTCGAGATAGCCGTTGGAGGCTCTGCTCAAACTATTTAACATGCTAAGCTGGATCTGCCTCTTCAACTTGTCCTGACGATGAACCACACTAGTTGGTTCGAAACGCGTCAACAAATTATTTATCTTGTGATTTACACCGAATAATTTCTCTTAAACTTGATATGGATCACAGAAGCCTCAATTCAACAAATGCACAAGTAGTTGTGGTCAGGTGCGAAAACATGAGACACATATATAGGAGGAGCAACAAATTCTTGTCATAAAGGAGGAGCAATATGCATGCCTTGAGGAAAAGTAACATATGCCATTAAGAGAGGTAAGCATGCTAGTTAAGGAGATTGTAACATATGCATTAAAGAGTGTAAGAGGAATCTTTTATAATATGCCTTTAATGAGTGGAAGAGGAATATGTCATGTCTTTAATGAGTGCGTAAAAGAGAGTGTAACATATCATTAAGAGAGAGAGAGAATTACGTCCTGCCATGTGAGTCATCAAGGAGAGAGGTGCGAAGTGATTGAGGTGACAAAGGTAAGGTGACTTGTAATTCCTTTTAATAATAATATCATAGTATGATAAAGGATAATAATATTAATATTAATAATATTGATGATTAAGTCATGATTGAACTATTAGGATTGATTAGTGATAAGCTAAGTGATTTTCCTTCAACTATACTTGATTACCAATTGATGCAAGGTGATTTACTATTTTTGGAAAGTCATACTTGAGATGCTAGACATGACTTTCTATTTTTATAAAGTCATTCTAAAATTGTCAAAAACAATATTTTACTTAAGGAAATTCATCCCCAAGATGCCAATTTTCAACATCAAGGAGAAGGAGGGGGGTTGAGATAGCCTCTACTCGAGGAGAGAGCTATAGCAAGGAAAAAACTCAGTCACAGAACCCAAAATTTGTGGAGGCCCAAAAATATAGGAGGCAACGACAATTTCTGGGAGGTGTCAAAACCCGAAATTTGTGGAGGCCCAAAAATATAGGAGGCAACAAGAATTTTGGGGAGGTATCAAAACCATAGAATTAAAGGATATAAATTGTTTGTTGAAGCTTGTACTTCCAAGTGAAAACTCATTCTAACAGGCTGGTTTATCAAAGGGAAAAGAAGAAGTCTGTGACACAATTTGCGGGACAATAGAAGTCTGTTAGTGGCCCGAAAATCAAGGACATTAAATGATGAATCTGTGCATGATTTTCGAGGAAGAAGATCTATTGTCTGAGCACGGAAAAGAGGAGAAATTTGTTGAACTGTGGCTCGGCCTTCTGAGCAAAGAAAGTTGAGAACAGGCACGAAATTAATGTTGGATCTGTCAATGGCAAGCATTTTTAGGAGAAAAACTCTATTGAAAAGAGCATCAAATTCGAGGCAGAATTTGAGGAAGAAACACTTGACAATGTCCTGAATTTTGAATAGGTCAAAGAGCTGACTATGGCACAAAATTCTAGGTCTGAATGTCTGGGCAGTGACATGATTTTCTGAGCAGAAACAGTTTGTCAGTGGCACATTTTCCAGGGCAAAGAGAGTTGGAAGTGTGGGACGAGTTTCAGGACAACAACACAATTTGCTAGGAGGTTGAGCACGAGTTTCAAGGGAAGAGATAAGTTCCTTGATGTGTAATTAATGTTGTAATTATTTCTTTGTGAAAAGCAAGAAAAGTCTCCTTCTAGATTGGTTTTCCCCTTGTGGGTTTTTCCAGGGTCAGAGATTGACCAAAAATCAGAGTGTCCTTTTATGTGTGTGCATGTTTGTGTTGTTTATTTTATCAGTTGAAAAGTGAAAGGAAAAAAGAGCAGTGTAGCCTGGCAGTTTTTCTCTTGCAATTTATTTCAAGTTTATATATCAGCGTGAACATGTGGGCTCTGAACATTAAACTTGATGCATAAAACAAACTGAAACTAGAGGGGCTACAGGGACCTTAAAATTTTCTACATTTAGCAGGAAGCAAACTTCCATGGAAATTCGCTCAGCAAAGGTAGAATACATGGCAATTAGTACTACTAGTTGTGATGTTAAAAATGTAGCGTGCAAGGTCTTTTGGCTTGTGCCTTAGCCAATGAAGACCTTGAATTTTCCTCATGAGTTAGATTTCTGTTAGGATGGGTCATTTCGAGTTTACTGGAAAAATCATCAAGTTAACATGCGTACAGTTGGAACTTCAGTTAAGTGGAAGTCTTCATTGGTTTTACTACAGAACGAAGTGGCAGTTAGCAAATCAGTTAGAGCGAGTTAGTCTTCAGTCTTGTTTGGAAGGAGAGCGAGTAACACTGTCAGTTAACTCGCTATCAGAGCTCGAGTTCTAAATTTGAACTAGCCTAATTTAGCATGGATCGAATCTATAAAGAGGAGGACGAAGGCACAAAAGATTAACAAGTCTTGTGCACAAAGGTTTGTGTGACAAGATAGAGCTCACGAGTTTGTGAGAGAGCATTGTTTGTGGAGAGCGTTGAGAGCTTGTGCCCTAAGTAATAGGAGATTACAAGTGCACTAGGGTTTAAGAGCTGTGATGAAGGTTTTTCCAGGGCAAGTCTAGGCTAGATCAGCAGGAGAACTATGTTCTCAAGAGATAGATTGTTTTGTATTTGATCTATTTGCTCAGTCAATAAAGACCACATCAAGGAGAGGGTTTTCCCAGTTGGGTTTCCCAAGAAAAATAATTCTCTCTTGTGTGACTATGTTTTTTTATCTCTATGATTATTCTGCTGCAAACAAGTAGAGAAATTTTGTGTTTTAATGAAAAGAAACTAGTTTTCAGATTGTTCATTATAGCAGTTGTAGAATTGAAATTCTACATGTGAGGCCATCTGGCTTAGCAACTTGCTCGCAAGATTGTCTGATCGAGAGTTGGAGCCTACAGTCATTTGTTGTGATAATCAAAGTTGTATCAAACTCTCCGAGAATCTAGTGTTTCATGAAAGATTCAAGCATATTGAGATCAAAATCACTTCATACGAAACAAAGTTCAAAAGGGAGCAATGAAGCTCCAACATATTCCCATGGATCAACAAATGGTTGATATTATGACCAAACCCTTGGTGAAATGGAAATTTGAGGCATTCGGAGACAAACTTGGATTGGTGCAGAATTCCTCTCTCGCTAAGAGGGAGTGTTGATAATTATAACTCAGACAAAGACTTCCCACACGTGTTCAATGTGAACATGCAAGAAGTAGTTTGAGAAAAGAATATATATATTTTTAAAATATATATATATATATTGACAGGTAATTCTATTTTGTGATTCACTTTAGCAAAAAATTGAAAGTCCTGTTTTTAGTAGTTGAGTCTAAAATTGTACCTAATCTGGGAGAAATCTTAAAAATAGATTCTCCACTAAAAGCATACAAACCGGGTAAAGTAGAGGTTTTCTCACACATTAAAAGTTGAATGACGAGTGATAGAGAGAGGGAGAGAGTGCAAGCAGATAGGAAAGAGGCATTTCCAAGCAATGCACAGTCTCATATGCAGTGTTGCAAACATCCCAATTTTATCGCGAAAAAATCACGAATTTGCAATCTTTTGGCCTAGCCGATGTTTGTTGAATTTTATCGATATTTTGGTGGCATCTTAATTTTGCTGATGTTTGCTGATTTTTCCCGATATTTTTATGATTTTTTGGTTTTCCAAATTCTTGCCAATTTTATCTCAAAGCCGACATTTGCAACATTGTTCATATGGAATGGCATATAGTAGTGTTGTACATCTGTTGTACAGCAAGGCCATACAACACAGAACTGTTGTTTCTATTTTTTCAGCATTTGTACCTCTCAAGGAGCCTGTAAGAGCTCAGGTTTGGGGTGATTTTGGTAAGCATGCAGCGTTGTTTTTTGGAAATGTGTAAAGGTTTCCATGTAAGTTTTTTGAAGGAATGAAAAGCTAATTTGATGAAGATGTGTGAGAGAGAATAATCTTTATGCTTCCGCTGTTCAATTTCTCGCTATTGTGTGATTAATGCTACGGTCTGAAACTATTTTCAATATTAATTGAATTCAGCAGTGTAGTGTTTGATAGCTCATAAGGACATTAGTCACGTGGGGCTTGAAATTCTAATAGTTTGATAGTTGCCATGTCAGTATGAATTCACAGGGTTGGGTTTGAGACTCCCCATGGATCAAGGAAAACGGTTTCCCTGTCAAAACAAAATAATTCGTTGTTAAGACATAAGCTGTTGAAGTGCATATAACTAGGCTATTCTCAAGTCTCTCCAATTTCATTCTTCCTAGGGGCCGTACTTTGTTGATCCCTCTATTTCTACTTGATGTGTTCACTTTGCTTGTGACTGCTATTTGTTTTTATTTTATTATGGCTGAGTAGGGTAGAAATCGTCCGTTTGACTATATTGCCTAAAAGTTACTTATTAAATTTACAGATTTTGATGGCCGCTTGGACATGATGCTTAAGGAATGACCTCTTGGAAAGATAATGTTCAGTGAGAAAATCCCAACTGATGAGGCCTTGAGAGTGAGATGTTATCCCTAATATGGAGACCAAGTTGGTCTATGAAAGGTACTCCAATGTTATAAGTTGGGCAAGTCTGGGGACTAATTGAGGTATTGAACCTAGATAAGATAATGGAACGTGGATTCTGGTATAAAACTGAGATAAACCCAACAAAAGGCTGCATCTGTGCTGGAAAGCAAAGCACAGCCATGCTCTTATAAGGGTAATCATGGCTTCCCAACGCATGTTGTGGATAGTAGCCAAGAAAAGGGCATTCCTGCTTATGGACTTGCGGTCCAACTCATACACGCCGTTAGCCAAACCCTATTTAGCCATATAAAGATAGAAAAGGCGCCTAAATAAAGAATAGTTAAGTTGCATCCTAATTTGTGACTTCTGTGGCAACAATTCCTAATGGTGTGTAAGACGCAATCAATGGTTGGACATAGATGGAAGAATCCCAACGGCGTTATTGAGTGATATTTTATCGTAGTAATTCGAAAGAAACAGACGCTCTGAATATCGTTTATACCATGGCAGCCATTGTAAGCATCATCTTGCGTTGTTTGAGTTGATTGAAACACGCAGAATAAGGAGGCAGAAAACAGCCTTACCCTTCACAAAAGAAGAAGACGTGAAGGCCAATCGCTGAAACGACGCTAGTGATGCCGAGGGGACTGTTGGCCCCAGCATTCTCCCTTTCATAAGCAGCTGTGAGTGAGATATGGATTCTGTTCAAAGATTCGTGTCATTTATCACACACAGCATATAAATTTATGTGGCAAGCTTCATTGTTTTGAAATTAAAAACCATGCTGGTTATGGAATAACTCGTACGGATGCGAGCTTCACTTTAAATTACACAAAAACGATATTAAAGCCGAAAATTATTAATCCTCGGGGGGCATTTGCCTCTGGTATCCCCACGGAAGTAAGGCTCCGTCTAAGTACTAAATCGCTCAATCCCTAAAGTGCATTTGCTTATGGTAATCCCTAGACCCTATAGGAAGCACTAAAGAGAAGACAAAGCCTCAATTATTTCCATAAAAAATACACATTTGTCCCAAATCTTTATGTTTCGCCACATTGTTTGCCACCTTTTCATTACAGTACTTTTTACAAATGACAATTATAGCGCTTTACGGTTTTCCAAAAAGGGAGTGTCTTTGTTGTGTTCGTCACAAATGTGTTCGTCACAAATATAAATAACACATAATAATACTAGTAAAACATTGATCAATCAACGCAATCAATAAAGAGTCAACGCCCATCGATCGCTATAGTCCCTGCACAGCCTAAGGCAGGGACTAATAAAGTGATACAATTTTATTAAAGTACATTAAATAACGAGGATTATGATTCATCTATCGTAATAATAAACCACCACTTTAGTGACCAATCAATGTATATAAATATATTATCACATAGCATTATATCACCAAAATTTATTAAACTATCTTATATTCATTATTTTATATAGTTGCCCATATATATATATATATTATTTTTTATTTTTTTATTTGAAGTCAAAGTCACATTCTTGAATTAGTGTCCGGCCACATTTATTTTTTCAGAATTTTTTTATCTTTGATTATAACTTGGCATTTAGTTTTACTTATATATAAGTGCAATTTAAAGTTTCAAAACACTCCTTACTAAATAAAAAAATGTAATTGTGTTTATGTTTCTAGGATATTGTATTATCTTATGTTAGGAGTATTTGTTGGTGAAGTATGATTGAGGATTTAAGATTGTGTTGTCATTTAGATAGTATTAATTTAAAATTTACATTTTATTAGCAACAACAACAAAAGCCACTAAATATTGAATATCAAGCTGAAGAATCTCTACATTTTCAATAGATTAGTCACTATTAATCAAAGGAAATAGAAATTACTAAAAAGAAATATAGTATCAGAGTCACTAGTTTATAAGCAATTATAAATGTGTCATTGTGACAAAGTCAAGGTTCTTAGGAAATATAGGTGATCATGCCATTATCTAGGAGATTATGCAATCGCCTTAACCACACATGTAGACTATCCCTAAGAAGTAAGAGGTACAAAAGAAGTTGAAGGGGTGACAATTTCAAGTGGGTTCAATGTCACTCTTCCATCCATATTGAGTCAATGTGCTAATGGTCATTCAAACTAATCACCACTTCATTCGATCAAATAGAGCCAGCTAGTACCAAAATAGTAGGGGTGCTCAACCATCATGACCTATGAAGAATCCATCTAATTAAATCAAAGAAAAAAAGACATTCCCAAACACAATTATAAAAAATAAGTAAAATATAATAATAGTAATAAAATTGAATTAAAATTAAGATGCACTATCATAACAATTGTGACGCCAAAGTCTCATCCATGGGTAGGGATTCCAATCTTTCTTCCAATTGGTTTAGTCCTATGAGGTGCATTTTCAATGCCACTAGCCCAATAGAAATGTGACTATTCTCCTTCCCATTCAATGCTTGGAAATGGATTGTAATGATGCCCCATCAAAGCCCCATATATCTATATTCATAAGTGAAAACATGTGAACTCATCCAACAACTTTATTTCAAGTACCTGCGAGTAGAGGAACAAGATATTTAGCCAACATTTCCAACCAATTATGACAACCTCTTTGGGTTAATCCTCTCTTGTTAATATTGTAACATTTGTTGTAATTAAAATATAACTAGATGAGAGATGGGATGCGGATTTCAGAGCTTGGGGAGTAGGTTACTTGGGAAATTGAAGGAAGTGGTTATTAATACCAGTCATGGGTTGACTAGTGTGCCCTTAATTGGGTTTTCTGCACATTGCTTCAAGTTGAAGGAAGAGAGGACGAGCCCATACTTCTCTTGGGCAAGTCCTCAAGAAAAATGGACGAGAATTAAAGAACCAGACAGTGTTGGCAAGAAGGGGGAGAGGGTGTTGTGGGGAGTTGGCACTATAGCGCACCCACAACCACCTACAACCGTAGCAGAATGATGGAAGGGGGTAGCTGAGAAAATGATTGCACAATGTAATGGAGGAAGGTAGCCCAAAAAAGAGCAAAGGGGAGGCATTTGAAGGCAAGGAGAGCCCAATATGAGGAAGAAGAGAACATAGACCCATTGTAGAGAACGAAAGGAGAAATTCCCTGGAGCAGCGCAAGGGGGAAACTAGGGAGTAGAGATGACAAACCTCTAAGGAGTTTGAGGGTAACACTACGTGGTAGAACATAGAGGAACAAGGCTACGCAAGCAAAGAACATCAAAGGAAAAAATGGTGTAGCATTAGAAAGAGTTTGCATAGAGAAGGAGCAAACAAGATAACCACAAGCTCTAGTCAAGAGCACTCTATAAAGGAGAAAACAAAGAGTGTGGGATACACACATGAAGAGAAAACTTGACCTCAAGGTAGTGCACATGAAGGCATAGCGAGGACTTAAGCAGCATGGGAGTCCAAACCAAGCTAGGAAAAGCCTATTGTAGTGCCTAAAATGACAAGAGACATTGCCTCAAGGGTTAAAGTGTTGGTTTGTATGGTGTCAGTGTCCTCTGGGTTCCCGGCTTAGGGTAGAGGCCCTAGGGTATTAAGCATTTGGTTGCTAGGTGGAGATAGGCAGGGAAAATTTTAAGAACCCCCCCTAAATTTACATATATAATAAATGGGTGAATCTCCATTATATATAGGAAAAATGGAAGGCGATTTTATCAATAATATGATATGTATATATAATTTTTTGGCGAATCTCTCACCAGGCATGGCGAATATTTTACTCAATTATAAAATCTTGTGTTTATTGAATACACAAATGAAATCATTGCATTTCTTTAAAATATCTTTTGAAATCAAAATTACCGAAATTACATATCGATAACCTAGTGGGTGTAAGATAAAATTCACCCGTGCCATTCACAGAAAGCATGAGAAAAAACCTAATACTATATATAAAACCAAGAAAAATTCAAATTCATCACTTCTAAGGACCTCATAACCACCCTGCCAATACACAAGTATGTTCCTATTTGCAATTAGAAAAATTACCCAAATTACAATATGCTTACTCCACTTCTAGGGACCTCATAACCACCCTGCCAATACACAAGTATGTTCCTATTTGCAATTAGAAAAATTACCCAAATTACAATATG
>APFE030127123.1:0-31687 GCA_000404065.3 Pinus taeda | reverse complement strand
TCCCTTTCTCATTTCAAAAGCAGTTAGAATTCCATGTAGCTGAGACATAGTAAGAATTCGTAGATTTTCCTTTTCTTCTATTGCAGATACTTTAGATTCAAACTTGGGGGACAATGATCTTAGAACCTTTTCAACCACAATAGCCTCTTTTATTTCTTCACCCAAATTTTTCATACAATTAACAAATTCATCCACCCGAAGAAAATAGTTAGCCACACTTTCATCATTATACATCTTGAGAGTCTCATACTGAATCCTGAGAGTTTTGAAGTTTGGCACGCTTTACCTGTTCATCTCCTTCATAGCTCGTGACAATTTTGTCCCATATCTCTTTTGCGGATTTATAGTGCATTACCTTCATGAATTCCGATTGGGATATACATCCTAATAGGGTACTGACTGCTTTTGCATTTGTTTCATACTTCTTTTTCTCGTCTACATCTGTAGGAGTAGTTGAAGGAAAAGCATAGCCTGTCTCTACAATGTCCCAAACTTATGTACCAAGAGATTGAAGATAGGCAGTAACTCTTACCTTCCAATAATTGAAGTTTGTCCCATCAAAAACCGGTGGCCTGATAGATGCTTCCCTCTCGTAGTTGCTCATGATGAAAGATATTCCTTCAAGCGATCAAGCTTCTTTAGAAGGACCTACTCTGATACCAATTGTTGAAAATAATACTGAGAGGGGGGGCGGTGAATCAGTATTATCTAGTTCTTTTACCAAATCTTCCTTATTTACACTTTGAATTATTTTTGCATATCAGTACCATAAAATAATGAGCATGAACAAGAAAAACAGACAGTCATACCAAAGAACACCAGATATAAGGTGGAAACCCAATGTGGGTGAAAACCACCTGCTGCAATATGTCTTTATCTTCTTTCAAGTTAGAAACTCCTTTTACAATGGTCTTGTACTGGTGCAGTCCTTTACCAGTACGCAGGCTGCAACCTGTAGAGAGCTACAACTCTCTCTAGTTTTCCAGTCTATCCTGGAAGGGAGCTACAACCCCTACTTCTTTTCAAGGACCACTTTTCATAAATTTTCAAACTGGATCCATATACATCAAATGATCATCAAGTACATGTAAATTACACAGTCAGGTGCAGTAACCAGATCAACAATAACAGAATTGAACCCAGAACACCTTATCAACAGAAAAATTCAGTCAACAGAAGATCTTAAGACATATACGCAGTTTTCCTTTCACTGGCCTGCGTCCCCACGCACTTCACCTTCTGCGCCCATGCGTATACACGCAGAAAGCCTTCTGTTGCACTGCGTGCCTACACACTTCTTCTTCAATCGCACTGCATACTGTTGCTGCAGGTACGCACCCAGATACACTATCACGCCGTGTACTTCACTGAAGCCATGCACCCAAAGACACTATCGCGCCGCGTACTTTTTCTGTGCGTACGCACCTGAATCTCCGTCGCTCTGAATACCCACGCACTGTGCCTTTGTCGCCCCTGCGTACCCACACACTTATCCTTCTTCTACTCTGCGTGCCCACACACTTGTACCGTTAATCACCTGCATACCTCTGATTAGGGCCGAAATACAGTCAGATGCTCAGATCTGATCTTGCACTCGAGAGATCACCCTTCACAGATTCGCTTTCAACTTCTCTTTTATAGATCAAGCTTTTAAACCGAGAACCCAATATTTCAGATCTTAAGATATTCAATTTTCAAAAGATGCACAAGCCAAATGATCTCCTTTGCTTTATATAGGTAAGCTCTTCCTCAAATCATGGACCAATACCACGGGCCAAAACCATAATAATACAATACCGTCGGCTAAATACCAAGGGTTAAACATAAGAAACCTCATGTGTACGCGCTTTACTGCCTTGAAGAGTGTGCACTGGGGGTACGCACCTCATGAATGGGTAACCTGCGTGTCGGGACGCGGTCCCTGCACGGCGTATCTGCGGGTACGCATCTTCTGAACTGTTCTCCTGCGAACTTCTTAATTCTTATCATATTGAGAGCCATGCCATGGGTGTTGCCATCAAGTACAACATCTGTAACATATAACCATACCAGAAACATAATGCCAACAAACTCAGCTCCAAATTTCAAATCTTGTCTTGTTATATTCGTGGATATATAATCTGAGGAAGTTAGGGTTTTTGCATACTCCCGAATTACATTCCAAACAGATCACCTTGGAAACATTGTCATAACTTTGGCTTTGAGCATCAGATTGAATTTTCCTAAGAAGTTGTAGAAAGAGGATGAACTGTAGTTTGTTGGGGTTGTTATCACCCCAAGAAACTCGCTTAGGTTGTATATCAGTGATGCTTGGGAACATTACAATCTCAACAAAATGTTGGATAAAATGATGGATGAATGAAAGAAATGTTGTATATTCAAGCCAGATAACCACTCCTACTATGATTGACCCCAGACATGGGTGAACACCCCCAAACTACAGGCTTTTAACCACCAATTACTCACAATTTAAGAAAAATGTGATGATGGAGAAGATTGACTGCACCAGTAGATACACAGGACCCTGTGATGGCCAGTTGCAACCAGTAAAAAGGTCTGTAAATATATTTCCTAATGCGCAGACAGGATGACAGCTCTCTGGCATTAAAACAAAAGAAACCTGCAGACACATTCAATAATACTAAGTAGATCCTAGCACAGAGGTGGGATGACAACCCCTCTAATGCTAAACACAAAGAGTACATGAATAATGCATAACAGGCATAGCCTGGAACAAGAAGAAGTGGAAAGTGAGCAATTAACAACAAAAGAAGCTTGTATTAGCTGAAAATGAAGACAAGACACTGCAGGTATCACAGTAGTTACAGTCTCCAGAAGTTGAACCTTACAACAAGATAACACTCATCAAACTGATTACATCGTTGTTCTCAGTATATATAGTTTGTTTACAAAATATCTCTATTAGGCTATGCATGGAGGTGTCTTAATGGATCGACAACCACATTAACTATCTGATAAAAATCTCTGCTACATTCTGATGCTTGAATAAATATATTTGACAATTTCTGGTACTTGGCTATCCTTCTTGAGTAGGTAGAATGTCCTATGGAAGAAAAATCCATAATTGATAAATGCTGTGAACTGCTCGAGGAATGTCCTTTGTTCTTCGACCATTCTTTCTTGTTAAATGCAGTTGTTGGAGAGTAAATACGCTGAGTACAAGTAGTTGGCCACCTTCTTCCTTCAGGTGCACGGGACGGGCTGTGGTCATGGATGGGCGGAGGAACAAAATTGGTCATTGGATGAAACAGATGAATGGCGGAGATCAACTTATAGTGGGTATCGGGAGAAATATGAATGGACAGATGTGGACCGTGGGATCGAGGTTGGGCAGATCTGATGGTCATCGGAGGAGGTAAGAGTGCCAATGCTAACGGGCGGGAAATGGTACAAGGGGCAGGAAATGGTTTCCCCGCACCACTTTTCAGAGGTAAGCAAAATTCGTACAGAGGGGAGAGATGTAACAGGGGAAGACGCGTGGCAGGTGCGATGGCGGGGAAACCACTTTTCCCGGGAGCTATCACACTTTTTCTAGGGAAACAATTTGTTGATGACACCAACCTGAATTGGACCCACAGTAAGGCAGAGCTGGAGAAGTTTTCCAATCATCTTAACTCTATATCTTCCAAAATCAAATTTACTATGGAGCTTGAAGAGAATGGTAAGATCCCCTTTCTAGATGTTCTGATCAGTAGAAAAGAAGATGGTACTTTGGGACACCAAGTCTATAGGAAGAAAACTCATACTGATAGTTATCTTCATGCTGACTCTTACAGTCATCCCTCCCAAAAATCTGGCGTCTTAAACACCCTAGCTGTTAGGGCGTTCAGGATTTTTGACCCTGATCACCTAAAAGAAGAGATTGGACACTTAACCTCTGTCTTCAAAAACCTTAGATACAAGGAGTGGAGTATCAAGAAAGCTATAAGAAGAGCTCAGGATAAGGTCCTCTCTAAGCGTCCCCGTGAAGACAAAGAAAATCATGGGAAAGTTTACCTTCCATTCATCCAAGGGATTACAAATAAGATTGCAAAATTTTTAAGAAAGAATAACATAAACACTCAATTTACAACATGTGGAACTATAAGGCAAATGATGAGGTCAGTTAAGAATAACATTGATCGTCAGCAACTCAAGGGTGTGTATAAGATCGATTGCTCGTGTGGCAAGAGTTATATTGGGGAAACAGGTCGTTCTCTGAAAATAAGACTAAAAGAGCACACGGTTGACATAAAGAATGAGAGATCCCGTACATCAGCCCTTGCAGAGCACTCGTCCAAAACCAAACACCATGTGTGTTTGGAAGACGCCAAAGTAATTGCAAGAGAGGACAACTATCATAAAAGAAAAATCAGAGAGGCCATTGAAATTATGAAATTTCCTCATAACCTCAACAGGGACAATGGGAGTGAAATCAGTGGAAATTAGCTTCCCTTGATCACACAAATATACCCCTCCGGAACTTTGGAAGCATAAGATCAAAAAAGGGTTTTTCATTTCATAAATTTAATTAAACAAATTAATTAATTTAATTTTAATTTAATTAATTAAATTAAATTAAATTAATTTTATTTAATTCTAAATAAAAAAGAAATTAAACAATAAATTCCAAAATAATAAAAATAACCAAGATAACTTGATTAGTGTAAAATAAATTATCAACTTATATTTTTTTTTAATTAAATAAATCAAAAGCATTAAAAGAATCCTAATTGATTTATTAGATTTTAATTAAATTAATGATATTATTTAATCAAAATTAATAATTAAAATGAATAGCAATAATTATTTAATTAATTAGAAGAAAAGAGAGAAAATTAAATATAATTAAAAATTTAAATTAAATAAAATAAAGCATTAAAGGAATATAAAATAATTTCTTAAGTTTATTAGATTTTAATTAAATTTAATGGCGTTAATTAAGTAATTTAAAAACCGAATTAATTAAAATTATTCAATTATATAGTTTAATTAAATTCTAAATAAATAATGAAAATTAAATAAAATTACAATTTATAAACAAATAATAATACAAATTAACATTTAATAATAAATAAAGATTAAAATTAATTAATTAGTAAATTAATTAATAAATTAAGTTAATTAATTAATTGATAATGATTGATAATAAGGCCAAATAATTAAAATTAAGCAATTAATCAAATAAAATAAAAATTTAATAATTATAAAAAGAATTAATCAATTAAATTAAAATATTAATAAAAAAGAGGTAACAATAAATAAATTAACTTTTTTATGGATTGGGCAGATCATTAAATATTTTAGGTTCTAAATTAATAATAATTAAATTAATAAAATAAAATAAGAAATCATATGTCGGTTTCTTTATAAAATTACGGTTCTTGGTTTATTTATACACAGGTCAGAAGGCTCTCTTCTCTTAATAAACTTTCATTCATATTCTGATTTAGTCCTGATGATGGACCCCCTTTGGGGTTTGAAACATTGGCATAATGAACAAGAAACTGTGGATAATCTGGATCATGACAACGCAAAAAACTTCCACAGAAGCTTAAAATCTAACAAAAGAAGCTTGTATTAGCTGAAAATGAAGACCAGACGCTGCAGGTATCGCAGTAGTTACAATCTCCAGAAGTTGAACCTTACAACAAGATAACGCTCATCAAATTGATTACATCGTTGTTCTCAGTGTATATAGTTTGTTTACAAAATATCTCTATTTGACAATTTCTGGTACTTGGTTGTCCTTCCTGAGCAGGTAGAATGTCCCATGGAAGAAAGATCCATAACTAATAAATGTTGTGAACTACTCGAGGAATGTCCTTTGTTCTTCGACCATTCTTTCTTGTTAAATGTAGTTGTTGGAGAGTAACTACGCTGAGTACAAGTAGTTGGCCACCTTCTTCCTTCGGGTGCACGGGACAGGCTATGGTCATGGATGGGCGGAGGAACAAAATTGGTCATTGGATGAAACAGATGAACGGCAGAGATAAACTTATAGTGGGTATCGAGAGAAATATGAATGGACAGACGTGGACCGTGAGATCGAGGTTGGGCAGATCTGACAGTCATCGGAGGAGGTAAGAGTGCGGACGTTAATGGGCGGGAAATGGTACGAGGGGCGGTAAACGGTTTCCCCGCACCACTTTTTGAAGGTAAATAGAACTCGTACAGAGGGGAGCGATGTAACAGGGGGAAGACGCGTGGCAGGTACGATGGCGGGGAAACTTCTTTTCCCGGGAGCTATCACACGATTGGTTTACGGGAAGAGGGCTTGCGAATGGTGTGAGATCAAGAAGCGGTTGTGATCAGATGATCGAGGATTGACGTGCAAGTTCGGATGATGTGACAGTTATGAGCCCGCTGAATTATATATAATTTTCATTATATGCGTGGCTATAATGTGTTGAGTTGCTAGGCCCGGGAATAAATAAATGAAGGCTCATGCAGGGCTTTTAAATTTTTCATGCTTTTAATAAAGGGTAACGGGGTAAACAAAGGGTTGGCGGGGTTTTAATGGTGTTGAAACACACTGTGATTCGGGAATGGGTAAAAAGGGTCTAAAGGGGTTTTGGAGGCAACATAGAGGAAAACAAGGTTTAAAGGGGAAATGAGGCGAATTTATGGGAAGGAAGAAACGGAGGTTAGCGGGAGTCATAAGGGGCATGAAATTGAACAAGAACCAATCTCTGCAAGCCTTACAAACATGAAATTAGACTGCCACCTCTGCTCTCCATCCATCAAAAGTCACAAAATGTAGCAAAGCTAACAGGGGTATCATTTTCAGAACCTAAGGTTGAAATAGTGACCCGCGGCACGTCATACAAGTTTGCTCTACTGAACCAGTCTATACTCAGGTCTCTTCATTCTTCAACCATTTCTTTTGTCATGGCACGTCATACAAGTTCTTTAGTCTCTTCATTCTTCAACCATTTCTTTTGTCATGGCTTCCTCTTGTTCCTACATCTTACAACTTCCATGCCCAACACTTCATGAATGGTACTTTCTTCCCCTTCTCTTAGTTTTGTTGGAAAAATGCAAAGTGGCAACTATTAATTCAACCTTTCCTTAACCTTAATATTTGATTGTGAACTTAGTTAGTCTTCTTGTGTAATTTATTTAGATATTACTATCAAACAAATATCAAGAACAAAAATTGTAACAACAAAGGACACAAAAATCAAGCTCTCAGCTAGGGAAAAAACACCTCCAATGGGAAAACCCAAAAAAATATTTTCTTCTTATAGGATGTACTTCAAATGAGATAGCAAAGACCCAATCTCTAGACCAAGTCCTCCTCCAAGTACCATGTTAGCTCTTCCAGTCATGTCTTTCCATAATCTAGCACTAGCCAACTTAAAACTGCAACTTCGACTTTCCATCTTTACTACTGTTCCTTTGACCTACAACTTTAGCCCTGTAGCTGTTGTAGAAAAACTAAGTCAATGCTTCAAGAACTCTTCCTTGATCAAGGCATCTCCTTCCAAGATCAACGAAGTCAAACCAAAATATCTTTCTCTCCCAGTTAATTGATATTGCAACTCGAACATGCAATTTTGGCCTTCTTGGACGCTGCAAAAACCCTAATCCTTTGCATGTATGTGAGAGATAGAGCCCAAACACAAGATTTCTATCCTTCCTTTCTTATTTTAGGCCTACACTATATTTTTCTCTTGCTTCCCACCTATAGATCCAAATTCCTTCTTGAAATTGAACTTGTGAGTGAGTGAATCAAAAATTGGGTCAAAGTACTTGTATTTATAGCCTTTCCAAGGGGTTGAACTACCTTCTTTAGGCTGACTTGAAGCTGCGAGGGCTGACTTGTACTTTTGGAGTTCCCAGGGCTTTCTAGGCTAAAAAATAATTCCTTATTTAATTACATTTTTCCTAGAAGGGTCTTATAAACATGATGTTCACTTTCTTGACTCATGACAGTGACTCCTATAACCTAACAAACCCTGGAAGCATGAAGAACATGCTTTTACCTATAATACCATCAATAATGAGCATGAACCTATGCTTTAAAATAATAACTTTTTCTTTTCTTTTCTTCTCTTATTCGTTACATAAAATACATATTGAAATGAGTACAACAACAATTATGAAGACCAAAACTAGTTACATTTCCAACAAGTCTAGCAACAAATATTCCTTATGCAACATCATCTTATCCTCTATTAACATAACATTTGCTTCCTCATTTTTATTTGATTCTTCCTATTTCATAGGCTCTTCTTACTTTGATACCATTTTATATAAGAGTTATCACCCCCTACAATATCAATGTATCACAATGGACCATCCCATCTATAGAGTCACCATGAATCACATGATTACATAGAAACCTAAGATTTATGATCTATGTAATTTACTGACATTAATAAACTATTCAATAATAATAAATAAGACATTTACTATTTACATAAGGGGTGACTAAGGTGGAAAAGGGGGGGGCAGGGTGGGTTGTGTTTTTATTGCCCCACCAACCAATGACTTGATGTGACATGGCAACACTGCCCGCCCCCCCCCACCCCTAGAGAACATTCATGTAATGAATAGCATGACAACCATTGTTACAAGGAAACCCATGCAAACAAACACTTTAAGATATATACCAAGGTATGTAATCTATCATAGTACTGCACCCTTGCATCAACTTGCTCACTTCAATCCTATCAATCCATCCACATTCAATTAGGATCCATTAATTGATGCCTCATTGGGATTCTACATGCTACCTAAGGATTTTCTTAGCAAACACATAGATGAAGATCATTATATTGAGGTGGCCTCAACAATTCTTTTAATGTATTCATGTCAATTATATAAACTGCTGTATTAATATCAATTATGGGCAAAAGCATGGAGCTAGGTTAAATTTTTTGGTGAAATAGGTTACGTTTTGGTGGAAAAAACAGTGGCTCAATCGATCCATTCAAGCACTCGATCGAGATTCAGGCGCTAAAAAAATAGCTTGATTGACGATTAAAAACTAACCCTTAATCTTCGAGAACAATGCCTCTCCCTTCAGCTGATCAAACAAGTCATCAATCGTCGACAAAAAGTACCTATTCTTAATCGTCACCTTGCTCAATTGCCCATAATCGATGAATACTTGAGGGCACCATATTTATTCTTCACAAACAACATTGGTGCACCCCAAGGCAACACACTTGGCCTAATGTATTCCTTGTCAATAATTTCCTTCAACTACAACTTCAATTCCACTAACTCTAGAGTGCTCATCCTATACAGTGCCTTTGATGTTGGTGCTACTCTTGGTACCAACTCAATAGAAAATTCCACTTCCCAGTGAGGCAATAAATCTGAGATATTTGTTGGGAATACATCCTAAAACTATTGTAAAACTGGGTACCTGTTCAAGACCTCAGCATCCTCAACATCATTACCTTTGTGACTAGAAATATGCACTGCAAATAAGACACACCCTTTCCTACAATTGCGCTTTGCCTACATAGTTGTAACCATTCTAACTCGTGTTGCCTTATTCTTATCATGCAAGAATTTCTGCTCTCCATTTTCATCAAAGCATTTAGTAGCCTTATCATAGCAGTCCACCTTAGTACTGTGAAGATACAACCAATCCATACCTAGAAGAATATTGTACGAACCCAATGGAGGTACATTCATATGCATTGATGTAGACAACCATTCAACTCAAATGCACAAGCTCTTACCCAATGATGAAATCATTTCTTAGTACTTGTAGCCAACTTCACTAGCCAAGAATATGCATGTACTTCTTTATTCAAACCACTCTTATCCACCAGGTCAGGACTGATATAACTATAGCTATATCTAGGGTCAATCAAAATAGAAACAACTTGATTACAAAGCTTACCTTCCATCTCAATAATATATGCATGCTGATCAACCTCCTTACTATCCAAAGATGCATAAATTCGAGGAATACTTTGTCCAACATCCCTAACCATCTGTGCTTCTTGAGCACTGTAAATCTGCAATATTCCACCCTAATGTTGCACACAATCTCTTTTGTGATGATCTTGGACACAAGTCCAATATTGTAAAGTCTTCTTGCCATCACCCTTGTTCTACTCCTCAAACTAAAATCCTTGTCCTTTGTCAGTTGTATTGAACCTCTTGTGTGATACTACGTTCTCTTTGTTGCTTGTATCTGGTAATCTTCATCGCTTCTTATCCCACTTTGCCTTTTTATTGTCATTACCATTCCACTCCTATTCGGATTCATACATATGTTTCGATTGCTCATAACCGTACTTTAGTTTTTTATGGCTTCCTCCAATGATCTAGGCTCATTAATATCAATCTTGTCCTTGAATGTTACCGACAACCCAATGATGAATCTTTGGATCTTAGGTTTCTCCTTAAGACAAGGCATATACCTCAATATCTTAGGTTTCTCCTTCTATTGGAACTTTTAAATAAATGTTAACGTGTTAATTAATTTACTTTAGATAGCTTGAGACAATAATATTGGTTGAAAGAGTTAAGCTTGGATCTTTAAATGAAGTTGTTTAATGTTATATATTTCAGAACTTAGGTTTAGGCTGTGTATTTAGTTTATAATAGTATAGTTTAATGAGGTGTTATTTCTGTCAGAAAAATAATAAGACATTTCAATATGATTTTGATTATAAATTTGATTCAAATTTTTGAAAATTTAGGTTATAGTGGTCAAGTTTCAAGATTTTGGGTGCCCAACTATTTTTGGTGATGTTGAATCCATTTCGATGATCAAAAACAAGATTCAAGCACTACTCGCGTCAAATTTTTTGAAAAAAATGACCACACTACCATGACACATCGTTTATAATCTCATGCTTGAGTTATGGATAATGTCATTGTTTTAAATATTTTTTTCAATTTCAAATTTATTATTTGTATTTGGTTACTTTTTTATGTAATTATGGTGATATCATCCAGAATAAGACTTGAAGATTTTAATTTAACTGTCAATAATTATTAAGTGAATGATATGGTTTTAACTTCCACAATACTTTAAAATAGTCACAAAATAAAGAATGAGATTTATCTCAAACTCTTTTAGTTAAAATAATTAATAAAAAAATGTCATATTATTGTAATAAATAACAACATCATCATATATCGTAATAAATAACGATATCATCATATAAACACGATAAATTAAATAATGATATCATCATATAAACACGATAAATTAAATAAATAAGATATCATCATATAAACATGAGATCATTCATTGTAATAATAACGATATCATCATATAAACATGATAAATTAAATATGGAGACTCGAAGGAAAAAAACACTAACAATGTGCTTAGCCTCTTTTCTTTATTTATTAATCATTTTCTACATAAATATTACAAAACTAGCCTTAATTTCCTTTTTGTCTAAATTTTAAAGATCATTGGGTTGTCAAGCCAAAGAGCATTGTAGCCTCAACCATTCTTTAGTCTCTTCATTCTTCAACCATTTCTTTCTTCATGGGATCCTGTTGTTCCTACATCTTACAACTTCCATGTCCAACACTTCATGAATGATACTTTCTTCCCCTTCTCTTATTTTTGTTGGAAAAATGTAAAGTTGCAGCTATTAATTCCAATTTTCCTTAACCTTAATATTTGCTTGTGAATTTAGTTAGTCTTCTTGTGTTATTTATTTAGATATTTTCATCAAAAAAATATCAAGAAAAAAAATAGTAGCAAAATAGAATGCAAAAATGAGGCTCTCAGCCAGGGAAAAATCCCCTCCAAGGGGAAAACCCAGTACAATCTTCTCTTCTTATAGAATCTACTTCAAATGGGACAACAAAGACCCAATCCTTAGACGAAGCCCTCCTCCAAGTACCAAGTCAACCCTTCCAGTCATGTCTTTCCATAATCTAGCACCAACCAACTTCAAATTGCAACTTCGGCTTTCGAGCTTTAGTACTATTGCTTTGACCTACAACTTTAGCCTCGTAGTTGTTGTAGAAAATATAAGTCAACACTTCAAGAAGTCTTCCTTGATCAAGGCATCTCCTTCCAAGATCAACGAAGTCAAACCAGAATATTTTTCTCTCCCAGCTAATTGATATTGCAACTCGAACCTACAATTTTAGACTTCTTGGAAGCTGCAGAAATCCTAATCCTTTGCATGTGTGTGAGAAATAGAGCCCAAACATAAGATTTTCGTCCTTCCTTTCTTATTTTAGACCTCCTCTATCTTTTTCTCTTGCTTCCCACCTATGGATCCAACTTCCTTCTTGAAATCGAACTTGTGAGTGGGTGAGTCACAAATGGGGTCGAAGTACTTGTATTTATAGCCTTCATAGGGGTTGAATTGCCTTCTTTATGCTGACTTGAAGCTGCCAGGACCAACTTGTACTTTTGGAGTTTCCAGGACTTTCTAGACTAAAAAATAATTCCTTATTTAATTACATTTTTCTTAGAAAGGTCTTATAGACATGATGTTGACTTTCTTGACTCATGACAATAACTCCTATGACCTAACAAACCCTAGAAGCATGACGAACATGCTTTTACCTAGAATACCATCAATAATGAACATGAAACCTATGCTTTAAAATAATAACTTTTTATTTTATTATCTTATTCGTTACATAGAATGCATATTGAAATGAGTACAACAACAGTTATTAAGATCGAAACTAGTTACATTTCCAACAAGTCTAGCAACAAATCTTCCTTACGCAACATCATCTTATCCTCTATGAACATAACATTTGCTTCCTCATTTTTATTTTATTCTTCCTATTTCATAGGTTCTTCTTACTTTGATACCATTTTATATCAGAGTTATCACCCCCCTACAATATCAATGTATCACAATGGACCATTCCATCTATATAGTCATCATGAATAACATGATTACATGGAAACCTAAGATTTATGGTCTATGTAATTTACTGACATTAATCAACTATTCAATAATAATAAATAGGACATTTACTATCTGCATATGGGGTAACTAAGGTGGAAAAATGGGGGGCGATGTTGCGTTTCTATTTCCCCACCAACTGATGACTCGATGGGACGTGGCAACACCCCGTCCTCCCCCTACCCCCACCCCTAGAGAACATTCATGTAACGAATAGCATGACAACCATTGTTACAAGGAAACCCATGCAAACAAACACTTCAAGAGATATACCGAGGTATGTAATCGGTCACAGTACTGCACCCATGCACCGACTTGCTCACTGAAATCCTATCAATCGATCCACATTCAATGAGGAGCCATTAATTGATGCCTCATTGGGATTCTACATGCTACCTATGACTTTTCTCAACAAACACATAGATGAAGATCATTTTATTGAGGTGGCCTCCACAATTATTTTAATGTATTCATGTAAATTATATAAAGCGATGTATTAATATCAATTATGGGCAAAAGCATGGATCTAGGTTAAATTTTTTGGTGAAATAGGTTATGTTTTGATGGAAAAAACAATGGCTCAATCGATCCATTCAAGTGCTTGACCTAGCTCCTTGGGCGCTAAAAAAATAGCTCGTTTGAGGGTTAAAAACTAACCCTTAATCTTTGAGAACAACGTTGCTCCCTTAAGTAAATCAAACAAGTCATCAATCCTCAACAAAGGGTAGCTATTCTTAATCGTGACCTTGTTCAATTGCCCATAATCGATGAATAACTTGAGGGTACCATCTTTCTTCTTCACAAACAACATTAGTGCACCCCAAGGCAACACACTTCGCCTAATGTAACCCTTGTCAAGCATTTCATTCAACTGCAATTTCAATTCCACTAAATCTAGAGTGCTCATCCTGTATGGTGCCTTTGATGCTAGTGCTATTCCAGGTACCAACTCAATAGAAAATGCCACTTCCCTGTGAGGCGATAAATTTGAGATATTTGTTGGGAATACATCCTGAAACTGTTGTAAAACTAGGTACCTGTTTAAGACCTCAGCATCCTCAACATCCTTACCTTTTTCACTGGAAATATGCACTACAAATAAGACACACCCTTTCCTATAATTCTGCTTTGCCTACATACCTGTAACCATTCTAACCCATGTCACCTTCTTCTTATCATGCAAGAATCTCTACTCTCCATTGTCATCAAAGCACTCAATAGCCCTATTATAGCAGTCCACCTTAGTACTATGAAGATACAACCAATCCATACCTAGAAACATATTGTACTAACCCAATGGAAGTACAATCATATGTGTTGATGTAGACATACCATTCAAATCAAATGCACAAACGCTTACCCAATGACGAAGTCATTTCTTAGTACCTGTAGCCAACTGCACTAACCAAGAATATGCATGTACTTATTTATTCAAACCACGCTTATCCACCAAGTAATGACTGATATAACTATAGTTAGATCCAGGGTCAATCAAAATATAAACAACTTGATCACAAATCTTACCTTCCATCTCAATAATATATACATTTTGATCAACTTGCTTATTATCCAAAGATGCATAAATTCGAGGAATACTCTATCAAAAATCCCCAACCGTCTGTGCTTCTTGAGCACTGTAAATCTACAGTATGCCACCCTAATGTTGCACACAATCTCTCCTGCGATGATCCTAGCCACAAGTCCAATACCGTAAAGGCTTCCTGCCATCACCCTTCTTCTACTCCTCAAACTAAAATCCTTGTCCTCTGTGAGTTGTATTGAACCTCTTATGTGACACTACGTTCTCTTTGTTGCTTGTATCTGGTAATCTTCCTCACTTCTTATCCCACTTTCTCTTCTTATTGTCATTACCATTCCACTCCTATATGGATTCATACATATATTTCGATTGCTCATAACCACACTTTAAATTTGTTATGGCTTCCTCCCATGATCTAGGCTCATCAATATCAATCTTGTCCTTGAACGTTGCTGACAACCCAATGATGAATCTTTGAATCTTAGGTTTCTCCTCCTTAAGATAAGATATATACCTCAATAAATCCAAGAACCTGCTAGTATACTCCTCATTATTCATAGATCTTGTAACAACTCTGGTGAAAATTCAATGTAATAAAAGTAAATAAAGGAAAAATAATAACCACAGATGATGGGACACTTATTCCAAGTTGAATGCTGGGAAAAATCCTAGTGATGGGGATCACTTGCGACTATTTATGGCTAAGGAAATTGGCAAAGGCAATGGCTAAGGATTTGGAAAGGAAAAATGGCATTTTTGGCACATTTAATTATGAAAATAATGGAAATTTGGAGAAAAGGGAGATGAAAGGTCACGGGTTGCATGTGAGGAGAAAATTGAAGGAAAATAATGGAAAATGAAGAAAATAGTGGCCTTGTTCATAAAAAGGCTTCTAAGGATCAATTGGTAACCTTTTGTCAGTTCAATTTTGGAACTCTCTCATTATTCTCTCTCTCTCATACTCTTGGAGACTTAGAGTTTTCTTGGAGCACTCTTGGTGGGTGTGGTATACTTGAATTCTTGGATCAAGAAAGTAAAGGAAGAGTAGGAATGAACAAGAGGGAATTGGGATCAATAGTTACATCATATTTTCTTGCAAGTACCGAGTTGCTATGTTTCCTTCATTAGTTATAGCATGCATCACATATAAATGTGGATTTTTGGTTGTGATTTGTCATTAGCATGGAGGATGGTCAAGATTGACAGTGGACTCCCTAGCATTTTCACTTCGTGGATAGCCATGATGATTGTGGGTTTACTTTCATTGTTTGTTCTCAGTTGGTTCTCATGTTTCCTTAGCTTGGGCTGAGTTACTAGTCCTAAAAGCCTTGGTTGGATAAATTCTCTAGAATCCCTAGGTGGGTTGAGTTACTAGTATCAGAAGCCTTAGTTGGACAAACGCTCTGGAAGCCCTGGAAGGCTTGGATGGAGACCAATCTGATGATGGTTTTGTGATGTCCGATAGTGAGGTGGAATCACTATTTGATGGGTTGAGTTGGATGGCCTCTGGAAGCCCTGGATGGTTTGGATTGATGTGTTTTATGAGGTCTCACATTCATGCTTGGAATATGGCACATGGGTGAATGGATGAAGAGAGGTTTTGCTTATCCATTATAGGATTGGGTGCAACGTGGAAGTCCCATCCGGAGTTTGGATTTTGTATCACAATGAAAAGTTATTTCTCCTTTTATTTCTATGAGTATTATGATGGATTATATGTGGTATATATGACTGTGATTTCATTGATATTTATATCCCCATTATGTTGGTTATGTATGTGTTTTATAACAGCAGCCATGTGTGGCTCTCATGATGTTTTTACTTGTAATTGAATGATTAATGTATCTATGACCTAATGGATGGAATGGAAGATGATGTGTTGAGGCATCAATGATTCTTAGTGATTCTCAGCTAGGTATGAGACCCCTATGCTCAGAACCCTTATTTACACCTGTAGATTACATATTCAGGATATGTTTGATGAAATACATGTCATGGCTAGTAGGGGTCGAGTGAAGGTATTGAACAAGTATTTGCTTTAGTACTGTCATTTCCATGTTATTTTACTGATAAGAAGAGATGGTTCAATTCTTGGCAGTGACCTGGGCTCTGGGCCTGACAAAGTGGCTCAAATCTCGGAATCGTTGGCATATCACTGACAAATTTAGTCTCTGGTCACTAGCAAGTAAGCCTATGAGAGTGAATTTTAGTTTCTTGACGCTATCATGCCTACAACATGAGAGAGATCGAGGCTTAAGTTGCCCAAACATTCAGTGGGACCCAAGGGCAAGCTGTCTAGAGTATTGGATTGGTTCCTGAGAGTCTTGTAGTTGATATTGAATGTTTGTATGGTGTGTTTCCATTGGTTGCACTTGCTTAACGTGACTTAGGAGGTCGAGTCATATCATAGTGGCCTCTCATCTCATGTTTACCTCGGTTGGTTGGTTGCTTGGGTAGATGTGGGAAGAGGGTGCTACAGAGTGGTATCAGAGCATGGTTCACCCCTCGAACTCAATGGGCTATGTGTTGGTCATGCATGCATGTTAATTTCATGTGTTTCTCTCACACTTGCATTCAATGTGCTTATTTCATTTGCATGATGTTGTTCATGGTTGAAGTGATCTCGTCATTTGAAACTTCATGTTTTGTTGTGGAATGCATCGTCATGAGTATATGACTGATTACATATCGATTTATGTCACTTACATGTATCGTTGTAGTATGATTCGTTACATTATTATATGCTCAGTTGCATGTATCATTCTTGTAGGTTTGATTTCAAGTATCGTGCACCCATGCTTGATCAAACGTGTTTAGGCATATGTGTGGATGGTTATGCATCACTGATTCATGTTCATGTTTGCCTATGGTCAAGTGTATAGTGACTCAATGATGGTGGTTTTCATGCATGAGGTTGTGGTGTGTGTTGTTATTGAGATCATGCATTGATGACTAGACCCTAGCTAGAATGATGGTTGCATGGTCATGTGCTTATGTGTTAGGTCCCTATAATACTAGTGATTCCCCTATTACTATTGTCGTTGTATCCCTTATTGTTATTATTGTGCCCCTATTATCCCCATATTGTTATTATTGTGCCCCATAGAATCCCTCTATTGTTATTTTTGTGCCTTTATATTATTATTGTTAGGTCGGTTTGGTTATATTGTGATGGTTTGTTTATGTTGTGACCCCTTAGACTCCTATATATAGAAAGGAGGTTTTGTCATTTGAATCATCCAAGAATTGTTCATTTGTGTAATGTAAAGGAGGTTGTCCCCTCAAATGGCTGAATTCTAAGACGTTGATCTATCTTTTATATCTTTTTGTGGGTTGGTTCCATAACATTTGGTATTAGAGCTTTGGATTCTAGGGTTTCGCTACTCCAAACAGGTCATCGTGGAATTTTCACTATAACTTTTTTTCTACGACGTTTCAAAAGCTAAAAAAAACCCATTTGAGACTAAATCTCATTGAACCTTTGGTCCGAATTTAATATTTTGTCTTGCTATATTTTTGGAGATAAGATCTGAGGAGGTTAGGGTTTTTTGCAAGCTCCAAAATATCATCTAAAATAGGTTATTGTTGAATGTTCACTATAACTCTTTCGCTATGAAGTTTCAAAAGCTCTAAAAAAAAACCATTTGAGAAGAAATTGGTCTAAACCTCGGCTCCGAATTTCAGATCCCGTCTCTCTATATTTGCAGAGATATAATCTGAGGAAGTTAGGGTTTTTCCAGACTCTCGAATTACATTCCAAACACATCACCTTGGAAAAATCGTCATAACTTTCGATCTGAGAATAAGATTGAATTTTCGTAATAATTTACAGAAATAGGACCGATTGTAGTTTGTTTGGGTATCATTTTTAGAACTTAAGGTTGAAATAGTGACCCACGGAACGTCGTACAAGTTTGCTCTATTGAACCAGTCTATACTCAGGTCATCATGGGAGATTTTGCATAACTTTTCATTGGAGAATCCAATCTTGATCAGACTTGCGGGGTTAGAAAGATTACTCAGAGGGTAATCGTAAGAAGCAATTTCAGACTTGGGAGATCCAAAATTACAGAGATAAATCAGATTCAATATCGAACTCCTACTAAGTGAAAAAAGGTGTGTAACTTTTTTAAAATTTTTTGCATAAGCTTGGTTTGAAAAATTAGTTTGAAGGAATTCAAAGGGCATAGTGAAGCATTATTATCGGTAATTGATGCACCAAAGAATGAAAATGGAAACACCTAGTAAGCAACCTGAAATCTCTAGCATGAATCATGAAGAAGAGGAAGAAATGCAACATGATATATCAAAATTACGAGACGAAGTGCAACAAATTTGACTCGCACAAAATGTAACAGAAAATAAGATGGATGGTTTAAAGAAAGATGTAGAAGCTAAGATGGATGGTTTAAAGAAAGGCATGGAAGCTAATATGGATGGTTTAAAGAAAGGTGTAGAAGCTAAGATGAATGGCGTGGAAGCTAAGATGGATGGCCTGGAAGCTAAGATGGATGGCATGGAAGATAAGATGGATGATTTAAAGAAAGGGATGGAATATTTGCAGACATATTTGAAGACAGATTTGACAAAGTTTCTACAACAAATGCTTACTATTGGTGAAAGGGTAGTAAAGGAAACTCATGATGAGATCAAAATAAATGTTAATCATGATTTCATAGACTCTAACATTGGATCGAAGAGCCACCATGTTCCAAAGATCGATATGAGGAAGTTTGATGGCAAGGATCCCGGAACATGGATACTATAGATGGAGCAATTTTTCGATCTCCATAATGTGTAAAACACACAAAAGGTACACATTTCAACTTTATATTTGGAACCAAATTAGTTTATATGGTATCAATGGCTTTGCTCTCGTAAACAAATTGTCACTTGAGCTATTTTTATGGATGAAATCATAGCACATTATGACGATACAAAAAGCAACACTTTTTTTAGCCAATTGATCAATCTCAAACAAAAGGGTTCAATGATGGAGCACATTGAGGACTTCCAAAAATTGAATATAAGGGTAAAAGATATTCCAGAGGAGCATAGGATTGATGTGTTTATAGGGATTTTAAAAGATAACATCCAACATGAGGTTCGTCTTTAGGAACCAGATTCATTGGAGAAGGCATTCAGGTTGGCAAGAAAAATGGAAAGAAAAATTATGGCAACAAGGAAACCTACCACTCACAATCATAAAGATGGAAGTGTTACTTCCCATAGCCATCCACAACCTACAAGGTTGACACCACAACAATTGGATGAAAAAAGAGAAAAAGGGTTTTGTTACAGTTGTGATAATAAATACACTAAAGGTCATAAGTGTGCCGAGAAGAAATTATTTTGCATAGATTGTGAAGAGGAGGAAGAAAATAAACAAGTAACGTCAAAAGAAAAGGATATACACCATGAAAAAACCCTAGAAAAAGAAGAAATGAATCCAACCATATCTTGTAATGCATTGGCTGGAATTACCACTACTCAAACTATCAAGATAGAAGGGCATATCAAGAAGAAAAAGGTAATAGTATTGATTGATTCGGGAAGTACCCATATTTTTATTCATTGTAAGTTAGCCAGGGAATTGAATTGCTTCCTATATCTAACATCAGAGTGTCAAGTGATGGTTGCAAGTGGAGTAACCATAAATTACTCAAGAAAGTGCCATAATATAAGGCTATCCATGGGAGAATATGTATTGAATATCCCAATGCTTTCCATTCCAATGGGTGGTGTTGATATTGTACTAGGAGTCTAATGGCTACAATCCTTGGGTACAATAGATTTTAATTTTCAAGAACTTTTCATGAAATTCTCCTCAGAAGGAAAGGAAGTTGAATTAAGCGGTATTGCAGGGAAACCGAGAAAGATAATCATCTCTAACGAAATGACAATGTTTCTAAAGAAAGAACAACGAGGCATAATTGCACAATTATGTTCACTATAGGTTCCCACATCGAAATCATCCATTTCTCCAGATCTCCAAAAAGTCTTGGACAATCATTCCAAGGTATTTGAGACTACCAACGCCTCCCACTTATTCGTGATCATGATCATGCTATTAATTTGATTCCAGGAAGTGTTCCTCCAAACATCGGGCCTTACAGATACCCCTATGTCCAAAAGAGTGAAATTGAGTGTATGGTTGTAGAAATGCTAGAGGTTGGTATAATTCAACCTAGTCAAAGTTCTTTCTCTACTCCAGTAGTATTGGTTCACAAGAAGGATGGATCATGGCGCATGTGTTTAGATTAGAGGGAGCTCAACAAGCTCACTATTAAAAATAAATTTCCCATTCCTGTCATTGATGAATTATTAGATGAATTGCATGGATCAATTTACTTCACCAAGTTGGATGTTCATTCAGGATATCATCAAATTAGAATGAAGATTGAAGACATTCCAAAAACAACATTTAGAACTCATGAGGGTCATTATGAATTTTTGGTCATGCATTTTGGCCTTACTAATGCACCTTCTACGTTTCAAGGTTTAATGAATTCCATTTTCAAACCCTTCCTTAGAAAATTTGTGTTGGTATTTTTGATGATATACTAATCTACAAGAAGTCTTGGAAGGATCATGTCCAACATGTTGACATGGTGCTGAAACTATTGGAGGAGAAACCATTATATGCAAAAATCTCCAAACGTTTCTTTGGAGTACAAGAGGTGGAATATCTGGGTCATATTGTATCTCATAAAGGTGTTAAGGTAGACCCTAGCAAAATTCAAACCATTAAGGAATGGAAAATCCCCACATCCATAAAGCATCTACAAGGATTTCTCGGGTTGACAAGGTATTATCGCAAGTTTGTTAAGAATTATCGGAGAATAGTAACACCTCTAACAACGTTATTAAAGAAAGATGCATTTTCATGGACTCCAGAAGCAATGAAGGCCTTTGAACATCTTAAAGAGGCAATGTGCCAAGAACCAATCTTAGTTACACCAGACTTCACAAAAACCTTTATTGTGGAATGTGATGCCTCAGGAAATGGAATTTGTATTGTTTTAATGCAAGAAGAAAGATCCGTTGCTTTCAAAAATCATCCAATCAAAGGAAAGATTTACACAAAGCTATTTATGAGAAGGAAATGTTGGCAATACTACATGCAATTAAGAAATGGTGACCCTACCTAATGGGAAGATGCTTCAAGGTAAAAATAGATCATGATAGTCTTAAGTACTTTTTAGAACAAAGATTGTCTTCAAAAGAGAAACAAAAATGGGTCAAAAAGATGTTGGGTTATGACTTTGAAATCATCTACAAAAAGGGGAGAAAAATGTTGTGGCAGATGTACTCTCAAGAAAGGATGAGGATGTGGAAGCATTTCTTTGTGCCATTTCTATTATCCAACCAGACTGGATAAATGAAGCAAGGGATGAATGGAAGAATGATGAGGAATTATGGGCACTTATTCAAAAGATATAACAAGATCCCAGTACATATGATACATTTAGCTAGAAAAATGATTCATTATGGTACAAGGATCAGTTATAAATATGTAAAAATTCCCAACTCAAACAAAAGATTTTTAGTGAATTACACACCTCTCCCTTAGGAGGGCACTCGGGATCTCTAAAAATCTATCACAAGGTTAAGAAGGATATTTTTTGGGATGGCCTTAAATCGGATATTCAAAAGTTTGTGGCGGAATGTTTGGTTTTCTAACAAAATAAAGTTGAAACAATTAAGACCCCAAGACTATTACAACCTTTATCCATTCCAAGCCAATATTGGGAGGAGGTTCAATGGATTTTATCACAGGTTTACCCAAGTCCGAAGGAAAGAGCGTTATCATGGTGGTAGTTGACAGGCTTACCAAGTATGCACACTTTTGTGCATTATCTCATCCATTTGAAGCGAGTATAGCTTCTACTGAATTTATGGAAATAATTCAAAATCTACATGGAAACACAAAGATTATTGTAAGTGACAGAGATCCCATTTTCACTAGAAATTTTTGGACATAATTATTTTCTTGTCTTGGTACTCAGTTAGCTCATAGCTCATCTTATCATCCTCAATCTGATTGGCAAACTGAGATAGTAAAAAAATGTTTGGAAGGATATCTTCGTTGCTTTGTATCTGATAAACAGACACAATGGATCAAATGGTTGCATCTGGCTAAATGGTGGTATAACACTTCCTTCCATACTACAACAAAAATGACCCCATTTATGGCTCTTTATGGATATCATCCCCCATCCATCACATCATATTTAAGAGAAAATTCTAAGGTTCAAGCAGTGGAAGATCACATCGAGCATTAGCAACAAGTTCTCCAACTCTTAAAGGATAACCTCACCTTGGTGCAGAATAGAAAGAAACATCAGGCAGATCAACATCACAGCGAAAGAAGTTTTGATGTAGATGATTGGGTATTCCTACGGCTACAACCATATAAACAAATGTCCCTCAAGCAAGCTAAGAAGGATAATAAATTATCACCAAAGTATTAAGGTCCGTACAAGGTGTTGCAAAAGATAGGTACTATGACATACAAATTGGAGCTTCCTGTAGCTTCCCGAGTACACCCAGTTTTCCATGTTTCATGCTTAAAGAAGGTTATAGGTGACAAGCTTCTAGTTCAAACAATATTGTCAGAACTTGATCAGGAAGGAAAAATCATATTGGAACTAGAAGCAGTCAAAGAAACAAAAACTTGACAGCTACGAAATCGATCAATTTCAGAGTATCTCATCAAGTGGAAGAACTTACCCGTTGAAGGTTCCACATGGGAGGATGAGAATTTTATACAAAAGCATCTAGAACTACTCAAGCGTTGAGGAGAACACTTTTTTGAAGGAGAGGGGCATGTTAGGTCCCTATTATACCAGTGATTCCCCCATTACTATTGTCGTTGTATCCCTTATTGTTATTGTTGTGCCCCTATTGTCTCCATATTGTTATTATTGTGCCCCATAGAATCCCACTATTGTTATTTTTGTGCCTTTATATTATTATTGTTAGGTCGGCTTGGTTATATTGTGACCCCTTAGACTCCGATATATAGAAATGAGGTTTTTTCTTTTGAATCATCCAAGAATTGTTCATTTGTGTAATGTAAAGGAGGTTGCCCCCTCGAAGAGGCTGAATTCTAAGGCTTTGATCTATCTTTTCTATGTTTTTGTGAGCTGGTTTCATAACATTATGTTTTATGTTTCTATATGTTGTCATGATTATGTTATACATGTATCATGTTGATTTGTTGATCTTGCAAACTTACAATCAAAATAATACTTACAATTAACAAGACTTTTAACCATGGATATTACCAACCATACCATACCATACCATGGGTCATCAATACCACATGCCCAAAATCCATTCACATTCCACAATCAAAATATTTTACAGATATTTTTTTTAAATTTAATTCTATTACAGTTTTGGGCCAAGAGACACTCTCCACCCCAATATGGAAGAGTTGTTGTAATGTCTAGTTATATTATGTTATCTAAACATTTTGACTAGGTCAAATTACATAAAAATATAAAATAAAATTATTAATTAAACCATTTTGTCTCAGTAAAATTATATTAAAATAAAAATTAAACTAAAAAGATAAAATTAATAAATAAACCAACCTAGATCCATCTGAACTACGAATCTATAAAGCTTTGACAGGGATCAAATCTATCAAGGTGCAAACCTTTCTTCAATTTTTGCACTTAGAAAAGAGGTTTTCACCTTGAGAGATTTGATTTGTAACATGTACATCCCTTCTAATACTACTCATATGGAGAAATTAAAACTTAGTAAAATAAAACAATTTATTTATTCCTTATTTATCGCTTTATTGCTTAATCAACCATAAATGTTTATAAATTGAATTCCACCATGATAAACATCAATAGGAATGTAGTATTTAGGATATCTGTAAAGTTTCCAAAATATGCAATTGATTAAATTTCCCTCATTAATTTTTAGGTTTTCATATGCCTCACACCTAACAAATCTACAGGTCTAAGGTTTGTGCATATTTAATGGTTGGTATTCACATGTTTTACCTATAATGTGTATATGTTATAATTGTTTTGGCAACAAATATTAATCTAGCCCATACCAACACATCATGTCGATCTATAGATCATTGACACACTGTGAGGAGTACCTACTATATTAATGACTATCCATCTCAATCTCATTGCTAGGGTTGCTTGCCCTAATATGGGCCATATATCTTGAAGGAGTGAACATAACAGTGGAGGTTGTTCTGGGATGGTTGAGGTAACTGACTGCCTCCCCAGCCCTGACCGAAATTCCCCATTCTCATCAAAACCGCTTGGAGCTTTGTAACCTATCTCTTGTAGGGTTTTGATAATGCTTGAGAATTGTTTGCCACAGGTACAAAATTTATCTCTCTGAGTTTTTCTAAGCCACAACCATCAACACCATAACTTGTTTAGCAGTTTTTTTTTTTATATCCCTTGCTCACCATAAATTGGTGATTGCAGGCTCAACACCCAACATCCATGACAGATTGTTCACTAGAGTCTTGGTTGGTATTGGGGCACAGGTACTCACAACGGAGTTCTTCGATTATCCTTATTGAATATTTCAATGATTTTTACCAGCATCCTTACCTATTCTCTTGTAGGTTTTTCCTACGCCACTACACCAAGGCCAGCTACCCTTTATAGGTGAGAACCAGCACCAGTTCTTTGTTGTGTTTTACATTCTTCCTTATTACCAAGTTTGAAGCTAAGACTTCAATTAACTTGCACCTTTATTTATTTGTAGGTAAATGGTTATGGGTTCCAACTGTTGTTGGCTATCAAGGAATTTTCACAGCAATCACATTATCTCCCCCACTCTTTATTGTACCAGGTTATCCTACATGGCAATGTTAACTTACCCAGGATTTCTTCCTCATTGGCTTGTATAAAGCTCACGACTAGGGTTTCTATGTTTTTTTATGAATCCATCCAATTTACGAACAAATTTTTTATTAGCCAGCCCTAGGGTTTGATAGTGATATAGCTTGTTCGGTCTGAGTTAGAAGATAGGGTCTATCCCGATAATAAGATTGTCAAATGTGTTTCTATTATATCAAGTTCTGTAAATTATGAGGTCTCATTTTCTGTTGTAATTACCCAACAATATTTTATGTACAAAGATCTTTCTGTTACATTTTCCTTGGGCAGTAATATGATCTAGGAGCAGATATCATTCTCACTATTTACATTGGTTTGATTTTTCTTAAAAAGGTTAATTATGCAGCAATAACCTGTAATGCATGAATGATAATTTCCTCTCTGCAAGATATGGCAAGGGAATATGAATTCTTGTACAAAACTATCTAAAAGTTCTACTTTGTTGTTTCTTTTTTGTTGCGCAGCTGTGATAATTTTTCTTCCCTTTTATGTCCTACAGGTTCTTGAAATAAGCTAGTTTCCCGATATCTTGACACCTAAATTATTCTATTAAAAGTTCCATTAGTTTTTAATATATTCTATTAACAAATTCATGTAACTGTAAAAGAACACTCATCATCTGATTACTAATGTCCAGCTCTTTTGCATCAGAAGAGAAAGATGGTAGATTTTTCTATAGTAACTACGATATTCCTCTTTAGGCGTTCAAGTGAATATACACATTTATTATCTTGTTGGTAATTAATTTCCAGCGATTTAATGAAGTTCATTTGTTTATTGTCTTGAATTGAAAGTTGCATGTTTTAAATAATTACAACTATTTGTAGTAGTGTATCAAATGGTTATATGTTGCATATTTCAAGACTTTTCTACGGTATTGTCTGCAATTTCAGTTCATCCATTTGTATATCTTGATTGTTTACCCTTTTAAAAGTCCCAGGGTTGTTCCTAGCAGCTAGTGAACTGTCTAGCTTCACGAACTAACATGATTCCTTAATCAAAGTCATAATTTACAGAAACCTGGTCACCTAGACACCACTCTAGGTTACCTATTGCTTTAGCTATACATATTATTTTCCCTTTTGATGTTTAATTATGAAAAATTACTTTTTAAATTCTTTCTTTGTCCTCTTATTACTTACCTCTATAGGATGACCACCTAACCTTGACTGTAATTCCAGACAAGACATTCTACGTATATTTAATCATTTTCTTTTTCTATAACTGTGTTAATCACATATTTCTTTTTTGAAAACATTATGTACAAATAATCAATCAGTTGTCCGGAACATTTTTCCTAAAAACCATTCTTTCATCAGTTCTTTACTGAATGTTGACAAATAAAAAATTCCAAGAGAGTCTACCAAACGTTTTCCATATCCATAATTATTTAGTCAGAAACTTCCTCTTACACAGACATATACAAATAAATAGTAGGGCAGTTTCAGTACTTATCTGCATCCTGATAATCTGTTCCAGAAAACTTGTTCAAGAATACCACTCCTCCCTATCAGTGAGAATGACTATTACATCCATTTCGCCCCCCTAGCTCTCCCAATTTCCAGAGAGTTTGTTCAACTGAGAGTCCTTTTGGTAAATTAAATTGCGTCAGAGCTTCACTTAGCCTAGCGAGAACTTACAATCTTCTATTCGACGTAGAGCCTTCCACTTGTCCTAACTAGCTTAGGAATTCACTCTTAGGGCAGCGCCCTGCCTCCAATGAGTATCCTCCTCTAAACTCCTTTCAGCCAAAAATAACAAGAGAAACCTCCTCCTCTCCAAGATTTTCCTCTAAATCTATAAGTGGTAGGAGAACAACTGCCCTTCCCAACCGTCTAGAAATTGAGAAATCTTGTGGCTCTTCCTATGAGTTTTCCTTTCCAGATTAAAATTAATCATAAAAATAATAATAAACTTCTTTTAAGATTGTATCAAAATTTCATTAGGTTCTTAAGCAACCTAAAAAATTACCAAATTCAAAGTAAAGTAATTAACAATAATTCTAACTGCTTTTTCTCAAATGCAACTTGGGGTGTTACATCTCCCCCCCTTTACACGTAACACCATTCTCGATGTTGACCCAATCTTGAATAAAACACGGATAAGATTGTTGTACAAAGATTTCATATTCCCAAGTAGCTTCCTCTGAGCTAAACTGCTTCAACTGCACTTTAACTTGGGTGATAGATAACCTCCATAGCATTATTTCTCTTGGAAACCCTTCATGTGGCTCGACCTGTAACATCAGTTATGTATAAGTCATTAATCATGTGGTACTAGGTCAAGGAAATATATATATATATATATGTTGTTAATACCCCCTTTACCTGCACATCTTGCGAATTGATGATGTGTCTCGTTTCATATACATATTTTTTTAACAATGATACATGAAATACATTGTGGACTCATATGTGACTAGGTAATGCAAGTTGATAAGCTACTAGACCTATTCTTTCCAAAATTTTAAAGGGTCCACAGTAGCGAGGAGCTAACTTCGTACAACCCCCCATCTTAAGGAACTCTTTTTGGGCTTCACTCTCACATATACATGATCACCAACATGAAATTCTCTATATGTTCTTTTTTTATCAACATAAGCTTTTTTTCTATCTCGAGCAACTTTTAAATTTTTTCGTAGCTTTCTCACTATCTCCTCCATTTCTATCAAGGTATCTAGCCACAGTATCAACTTATCCTCAAGATTGCTCCAGTTAGTTGGTGTTCTACACCTTTTTCCATACAGTACTCCAAATGGGCCCATCTTTAGAGATTCATGGTAGTTTTTGTTGTATGCAAATTCAACTAAGTTAAGGTACTTTTCCCACTTAGTTGGTTGTTGCATTGCATACATCCTTAACATGTCTTCCAAGACTTGATCTACTCGTTCCATTTTCCCGTCAGTTTGTGTGTGATATGTAGTGCTAAACTAAATTTCAGTTCCTAAACCATAAAATAAGGCTTTCCAAAACTACTTTAGGAAGTCCATGTAATCTAAAATTTTATTTCATGAATATATCAACAATTTCTACAGTTTTATAAGTGGATTTGAAAAGAATAAAATGAGTTGTTTTTCTTAACTTTTCCACCACCACCATGATGGAATTGTTTTGTTTCCTGAATCTAGGAAAACTTATTATAAAATCCAACATAATTGTATTCCATTTCCACTCGGGAATAGGAAGTGGGTGAAGTAGAACAACTAGATGCTAATGTTCCGCCTTAACCAACTGACACTCTAAGCATTTAGCTAGGTATTCTATGATATCTCTTCTCATACCCAGCCAAAAATAACCCTTTTTAATTGTAGAAAATAATTTTTGATAGTCCGGATGTGCCATATATGGACTCCTCTGAAATTCATCTTACATATACTGCCTAATAGTTTTTTGATTTGGCATATAAATCCTCCCTGTAAAAGTCAACAACTAGTCTTTATTTATTCCATAATTAGTTTGTCCTCCAAAATCATGTATTTGCTTAGCTTACTCCTACAAGAATTCATATTTGGGGTCTTTCATAACAACTTCTCTAATTTGATTTGAGAAATTAATTTCTATATGGCTGAATGATATTTCATATGCATGATGCAATTTTCTACTTAAGGAATCCGCCACCCGATTTTCCTTTCCTTTCAAATGTTTGATGTCGAAATCATATTCACCTAGGAAGGTAGTCCACCTTACTCATCGTGCGTTTAAATTGGGTTTCTTAAAGAAAGTTGTTAAACTGCTATGGTCTATCATTAAGAGAAACATTTTTCCTAATAAATAATGCCACCACATTTTCAGGGCATGCACCACTACTATGAACTTTAGATCATACGCTGGATACCTTTGTTCATGATCCTTTAGCTTACATGATTTATAAGCTATCACTTTTCCTTACTGCATCAGCACACCGCCAACTCCCTCTTGACAAACATCCATGCATACAATAAATTCCTTCTCAAGGTCTGCTACCTTCAGTACATGGGTTGTGGTTAATAACTGCTTCAAGAGTTTAAAGTTGTGCTGACATTTAGTTGTCCATCGAAAGGCTTTTCCCTTTTTCTGCAAAGAGGTAATTGTTGAAAATGGAAAGAAGAAATGTCAAACATAGAAATGCTAAAAATAACATTGCTATAAGTAGTATTTCAGGATATACTCCAACTCTATTGGAAATAGCAAAAAATAGAAATGCTAAAAATAGCATTGCTATAAATAACATTTCATGATAGATTCCAATTTTAATTAGTCCCTGAATTAAAATTGAGAATTAAAATTCAAATTTAGTCTCATCCGTTGTTTGAAAAATAATTAATTAATTCATCTTGAGTTAATTAGTTGGAGAAAATCAAACATGAAGTCTATGTGAAGACATGCAACAGTTATCCCTTTGATTGAGGAAGTTATCCCTTAATTAAGGAGATAAAGATGAGTTGTAATTAGTTAGCTTAGTTAACTAAGTTAAGTTTTGTTAGATTAGTTCTAACAATTTGTAGAATTAATTGTGAGTTCAGTTAGTTAATTCTTGCATGCATGTAACTGCTACTCTCCATATAACTGAATATTCTCTCATAAATAACTCATGCATGTCAGTTCAGTCAGAGACCCCGTTGAGATCAGAGGAAGGGACACTGTACTATCAATTGGAGGAATTTTCCTATATAGGAAAGTCATCCATGCAGAAGGAATTATCTCCTTCAGGATTGCGCAATTATTTCAGAGGTTAGAGTAGTGTGTGAGGAATTATTACACATAGGTGGCAGCTTGAGGACCCAGGAGAAATTGCGCAAGGAAATAGGAGGCTTGGAGGATTGAAGGAAGGAATATGTGTTGTTTATTCTATCTATGAGCAACAGTGAGGGATTATACTGAGAGATGGATAGCTTGTGAGCTAAAGCTTTGTGTAATCATGAGATATTTCCACTTCTATGATAATACAAACAGTGGGGTTTTTAGCTGAGGTTTTCCCCAGAGTATTCTTCTGGATTTCATGTGTGATTGAATCTTCTTCTCTGTTATATGTTTTCTATTTGATCTTGCTTAAAATCGGTTAAGCTTCCGCAAGTTTGTTTGTAGAAGTAGATCAAGTATTTTTCTTTAGTTACATTGCATTATCAGGGGATCTACGGTGAAATTTCTACATGGTATCAGAGCAAAGGTGATCAAAGGAGAGAACTGTATACAAAAAGGGAGAAGTTCGAAGTTTGAGGTTCTTGAATATAGAAATTGAGTTCTTATCACATCTCATTTTCACCAATGGCGTTTAATGGTTTAAAACTTGAATATGCTCTTGATGGCAGTTCAAATTATATAGCCTGGAAGGATCGCATGGAAGCAGTATTAGAGTATAACGGTCTAAAGGATTTCATTGCTCAAGAAGTCTCCAAGCCCGCAACGGCTAATGCTATAGAATTGGTAGAATGGAAGAAATGTGTGGCTAGAGCAAGGATAATCCTTCTGGAGGGAGTTCGAGACCACATAGTCTTGAGTCTCCATGGGAAGGAGACATCGTTTTTGATGTGGAAAACATTGAAAGATCTACATCAGAACAACAACGATCATAGGAAGCTAGAGCTGAAAGACAAGCTTTAGAAAATCAAGTGTGAAAAGGGCGACACGATCTCTACGTATTTGAACAAGCTCACCACTTACAGGGATGAGCTTGGAAGTGTAGGGATCATGACAGCCGATGATGACATGGTGAGTCTTGCGCTCCTTGGTCTTCTTAAGAGTTGGCATAGCTACCAAGACTTGGTTAATGGAAGAGAAAAACTGCCAAATTGGGTACGACTTTGGTCGGATCTGATGCAGGAGGAGATAAGAAGAAGCACTAGAGATGGTTCTGCATCCAAGGAGGATGAAGAAAACTGCGCCTTAGCGAGTAAGGCGAAGAAGGGGAAGGAGAATGATTCTCATTCCAAATCCAGTTCTTCCCATGGTGGGAAGAAGTTTGACAAATCAAAAGTGCGATGCTTTCGTTGTCATGAGGTGGGCTATTTTGCTACAAATTGTCCACTGAAGAAATCCAAGATGGGATCCAAGGAATGATCTGAAGGTGAGGCATTGGCCTCATAGTTCGAGTTGGATTTCACCCTCTTCGCATGCACGGTTTCATCAATGGTGGGATGTGGTTGGTTTCTTGACAGTGGAACTTCTTTCAACATGACCGATGACAAGATTTTGTTCAATACCTTGGAGGAGAAAGATCTCCAAATACTCATAGCGATGGGTAATGATGAAAAGTACAGTGTCTCAGGTGTAGGCACAGTTGTTTTTCAAAGGGAGCATGGAGCTCGCATTACCTTGACCGATGTCAAGTATGTACCAGGACTGAAGAGAAATTTGGTGTCGATCGCAATGCTGGAAGACAAAGGCTATGATGTAGTCTTCAGTAAG
>APFE030127113.1:77267-110793 GCA_000404065.3 Pinus taeda | reverse complement strand
TAAATACACATATATGTGTTGGTTAAGCACAACATTAAGATAATAAATGAAAATAGTGACTATAAACTTATTTTTTTTAATTATTACAGAACCAAATATGTATATGTTAGACATTCCACCATACAATAGGTACTTTTTCACCAATTATCTTTACAATAAGCCTCCCCTAAGTTAAGACTATGAGTCCATAAGGATGAACATACTCTGGTTATTGGCTACAATCCACACAGGTAATCTAATACCCAATAAATCCATATTGACATGATCTACAACAACTTCAGCCACCTAACTCTCTCCTCTATCAATATTCACTGCCCAAGGGATATGATTTCTTTCTCTATACCATAGTCTCTCATACATAATCCATTCCATTTAGGGTTATAACATAGAATAGTTAAGAATATCTCAACTAGGGTCTCCAATAAATGCATTTGCAAATGGATTTCTCACCAAAACCTTTGCATGGGTTCTCAGTAGTTTCTTAAGAATTCTCACCATAACCTTTACATAGATTCTTGGCTAATCTCTCAACAATAATATCTTATAGGCATAAAATCCTAGTTCTCAGCATAAATCATACCTTTTTCTCCACACATCCCATATTAATACCCCTCTTTCTTAGCATAAAGGATATCTTCCTCTCTATATAAATCATAGCTTTTTCTCTACACATGGCCTATCGCTAACTCTCTATCTTATCATAAAAATATGTTTTACTTTCCTCTCTCTATACAAAATCCAATGCTCTTCATTTCTTTCCCACACATGTTAGTGTTGATGGATAAATCCTTCTTGCAGATAAGCTTGATCCTCCAAGGACTAACACCTAGACCTAGAACAAAACAAACAATAATAGAAAATTTCCCCTAAATTTGGCATGATAAAAGTATACACACACAATAATGAGATGAGTGTTTCGTACCTTGTTAAATGATGTTTTTCCCTGCTAAATGCGTGTAACCTATAGCTCCTAGCTTTGTTAGTATTCCTTGCGAACAAGAAACCCATAGATAGAAAAATCAAATTAGGGAATGAAGCGTAAATATATAAATATGATTCAAAAAGAGACATGTACACTTGATCAAGGAGATATGTAATATAAACATAAAATGTAGACAATGTTTATGGAAAATAAATGTATCTTTGTATTAAAAATAAAAGGAGTGATTAAAACATAAGCCTTGATGTTGTGGATATCTTCCCAATTTGTTACTTCATTCTAATGCCTTGCCTTCAAAGTCCTTATAGTTGAAACATGGGAATTTTGAGTAGAATTTCACTAAGCTCCTCGGAATTTGACTAGCCATTCTAATGAGAGATGGTTCTAATTGTAATATTTTGTAAGGATAGGAGGATAAGGGATGGAGGTTGAGATCAAACAAGGTAGCAAGGTTGAGCTAGATCCAAACTACTCAAAGGTGATGCCATCGATGAGGTGTCTAGAATAGAAGATGCTCATACTATTTTTATTTTAGCCTTTGTTAAAAGACTGTCATACCTCTTGAACTAGAAAAGTGTGAGAGTGTCATTGGTCAAGAGTTATACACAGTGAGACTACCTAGTGGCATCATACATAATTATGGTCCCACCTACGACACCCTTTAAAAATTAAGGATTTTAAAGGAATTTTCATAAGATTATTATCTTCCCAAGTGAGTTTCTCTTCCAAATTATTCAGGTGTTGATGGAAATTATGCTTTAGATTATGAAGGATAGGGGTATAACATAATTTTTTATAACTGTGTGAAAATAACCTGTAATAGAATGCCCTATAAAGTATGAATTCGGAAGAGGGGTGATGACTAAAGTATTTAATCATGCAAAAGCCATCAAAACAAGACATCAATTGTTTGGGAACCTCCCAATAATAATCAATGAATTACATTTCAGTAATATCATAGGATCATCTCTAAGGTAAGAATTCCCATACAACATGCAAAGATCCATGCCAAATGAGGAAGGTCATGGCCACCAACATACATCATGGATCTATGCAAAAATCGTAATAGTCAAATAACTCCATCGCAACCTGATCATAACAAATAGGGTGTAGGGTCTTCATTTGTATCAAGGAAAAGAATGAACGTAGCCATGTGCACAAATGTGTTGAGGTTGAACATGGTAGAGATTTCCTGATTATGAGATGATGATGAAAATTGTTGATAGATGCAAAAGGAACAACCAATAATGACAATGGCCCTTAAGGAACTTAAATACATTCTATGGAGTGTGAACAAATTATTTGAAGTTGAACACCCATAAACTCAATCGATCGAAGGTCAATGAGGTAAAGGAAATTATAATTTTTATAATTTTTAAAGGAAATTATATATATGGATTCCACGAAAGCTATATATTTAAATTTTCATGGTCAAGCAACCTTTCACATTCCCAATTAGCATCCACAGACCTAGATACATTTGTGGTTTCATCTAAAAATTGGATATTTCACTACAATTTTACCATTTTATATAGGCAAAAACTATACAACAATAAATCTATCAAATTCATGTTGAAATTTGTCTCATACAAGCCTAATATTGAAACCATCACTCTAATACCACTATATGAAATACTTAGCACCCTCAATACTCCACCAAGGACGTAACGATACTTGAAATTATCATTGATAAACCAAATCACAATAAATATAATATTGAATTTTAAAATGACCACATGAAACATGATAAATATAGTGATGCAATTATCAGTGGAAAAAAAAAATAGAAGCGATTTTTTTAAGTGCACACAATATTTAAATACACATATATGTGTTGGTTAAGCACAACATTAAGATAATAAATGAAAATAGTGACTATAAACTTATTTTTTTTAATTATTACAGAACCAAATATGTATATGTTAGACATTCCACCATACAATAGGTACTTTTTCACCAATTATCTTTACAATAAGCCTCCCCTAAGTTAAGACTATGAGTCCATAAGGATGAACATACTCTGGTTATTGGCTACAATCCACACAGGTAATCTAATACCCAATAAATCCATATTGACATGATCTACAACAACTTCAGCCACCTAACTCTCTCCTCTATCAATATTCACCGCCCAAGGGATATGATTTCTTTCTCTATACCATAGTCTCTCATACATAATCCATTCCATTTAGGGTTATAACATAGAATAGTTAAGAATATCTCAACTAGGGTCTCCAATAAATGCATTTGCAAATGGATTTCTCACCAAAACCTTTGCATGGGTTCTCAGTAGTTTCTTAAGAATTCTCACCATAACCTTTACATAGATTCTTGGCTAATCTCTCAACAATAATATCTTATAGGCATAAAATCCTAGTTCTCAGCATAAATCATACCTTTTTCTCCACACATCCCATATTAATACCCCTCTTTCTTAGCATAAAGGATATCTTCCTCTCTATATAAATCGTAGCTTTTTCTCTACACATGGCCTATCGCTAACTCTCTATCTTATCATAAAAATATGTTTTACTTTCCTCTCTCTATACAAAATCCAATGCTCTTCATTTCTTTCCCACACATGTTAGTGTTGATGGATAAATCCTTCTTGCAGATAAGCTTGATCCTCCAAGGACTAACACCTAGACCTAGAACAAAACAAACAATAATAGAAAATTTCCCCTAAATTTGGCATGATAAAAGTATACACACACAATAATGAGATGAGTGTTTCGTACCTTGTTAAATGATGTTTTTCCCTGCTAAATGCGTGTAACCTATAGCTCCTAGCTTTGTTAGTATTCCTTGCGAAGAAGAAACCCATAGATAGAAAAATCAAATTAGGGAATGAAGCGTAAATATATAAATATGATTCAAAAAGAGACCTGTACACTTGATCAAGGAGATATGTAATATAAACATAAAATGTAGACAATGTTTATGGAAAATAAATGTATCTTTGTATTAAAAATAAAAGGAGTGATTAAAAGATAAGCCTTGATGTTGTGGATATCTTCCCAATTTGTTACTTCATTCTAATGCCTTGCCTTCAAAGTCCTTATAGTTGAAACATGGGAATTTTGAGTAGAATTTCACTAAGCTCCTCGGAATTTGACTAGCCATTCTAATGAGAGATGGTTCTAATTGTAATATTTTGTAAGGATAGGAGGATAAGGGATGGAGGTTGAGATCAAACAAGGTAGCAAGGTTGAGCTAGATCCAAACTACTCAAAGGTGATGCCATCGATGAGGCGTCTAGAATAGAAGATGCTCATACTATTTTTATTTTAGCCTTTGTTAAAAGACTGTCATACCTCTTGAACTAGAAAAGTGTGAGAGTGTCATAGGTCAAGAGTTATACACAATGAGACTACCTAGTGACATCATACATAATTATGGTCCCACCTACGACACCCTTTAAAAATTAAGGATTTTAAAGGAATTTTCATAAGATTATTATCTTCCCAAGTGAGTTTCTCTTCCAAATTATTCAGGTGTTGATGGAAATTATGCTTTAGATTATGAAGGATAGGGGTATAACATAATTTTTTATAACTGTGTGAAAATAACCTGTAATAGAATGCCCTATAAAGTATGAATTCGGAAGAGGGGTGATGACTAAAGTATTTAATCATGCAAAAGCCATCAAAACAAGACATCAATTGTTTGGGAACCTCCCAATAATAATCAATGAATTACAATTCAATAATATCATAGGATCATCTCTAAGGTAAGAATTCCCATACAACATGCAAAGATCCATGCCAAATGAGGAAGGTCATGGCCACCAACATACATCATGGATCTATGCAAAAATCGTAATAGTCAAATAACTCCATCGCAACCTGGTCATAACGAATAGGGTGTAGGGTCTTCATTTGTATCAAGGAAAAGAATGAACATAGCCATGTGCACAAATGTGTTGAGGTTGAACATGGTAGAGATTTCCTGATTATGAGATGATGATGAAAACTGTTGATAGATGCAAAAGGAACCACCAATAATGACAATGGCCCTTAAGGAACTTAAATACATTTTATGGAGTGTGAACAATTATTTGAAGTTGAACACCCATAAACTCAATCGATCGAAGGTCAATGAGGTAAAATTATTGTCAAAGGTAGGGAAACTTGCCATTAAGGAATGCAAGGTCCAAGCTACTAGATGGTTTCTAAATCAACTTCCCATATAATGTGTTGAAGTCGATAGGAAGTGATTTTTCACAAGAGGGCCTTGATTTATTCCACATCAATGACATGAAACAAGTATAAAAATATGACATGGAATAGAGCATAGAGTGATTTAGGACTAACTTAGGGATGACCGACGTGATAGAAGACTTTAAAAATTGTAAAAACTGGCTAATTCAGATAAGGATGACATGATACAAGGCTTAGGAACCTAAAATAGGTTGAACTTCTCTTGAATATGTTAACAATATGACAATTTCCATGGCAACACTAACTCAAAAATTGGATCATGGACTAAATTGTAAGACTTTTCAAAGGGGTATGGTCAATGATAGATAATTGGATTTCCCAACCTTCACATAAGGAGCGAAAGAGTCTCATCATCATTATAACTTGCCACCATATAAATTGGATATACAGTCCCTTCCAAAATTACCCCCACCATTCTTAGAATGTACCTCCTAATGTTTATGTGAGCTTGAGGAGGAAAATATATCCCTAAAACTATAAGTTCATCCTTAGGATGTGTCCTTTGGGGTAGTTTTAACAAACCCTAGGAAGGAAATGGTTCAGTCTCAATCTATATATGGGTCCTTAGTTGTTTAATTTTTATGATTCTAGTGAAGTTATCAGTTGATGATGTTTCCATATTTAGAGAGTTTGAAAAGACACAAAGGGAAAACTCCTATAATGTTGTTTTTCATAATTTTATTCTCTTAAGGCTGAAAAGGATAAATAATACAAATGAAAATTTCTTTAGCCATGATTAACCAAAGTAATATTTTTTTTTTTTAATTAGTCTATCAGTCTGGAAAAGGGTTAAACTTATAGTGAAGAGGTTCCCTTTCAAATGTTTTAATGAGTATCAAAGGAATCAAGTTCACTGGGAAAATTTTCAAATTTAAAGAGTCTAAACAATTTTTAACGAAAACTTCCATGATATTATTTTTCAAAATTTTAATGATTCCAAAGAAGTAAAAATGTATACTCACACGAAATGTTATGTTTTAAAGTTCAAACAACTTTTTTTCTCACTAGACACTTAAAAATAATCACATGTGCCAAGAAATAAATAAAATGATATATAATCTAGGAAAATTGAGTAATAACGGTAAAATAAAATAATTATAAATGCTTTAACTCCTTGTAAAAAAAAATGGTAGAACTTATTTTATTTTCATCATTTGTATTTACCAATTTCAGAGTGAAAAAAAACCCATTTCAACCTTGAATTTCAAGGAATTATTTTTGGCTAATTTGTGGATGATCTTCATCGTCATTTATTCCAAATAAGAGACCTTGTACTACTCTTCATTTTGACAATTTAATTTTTTAATTTTGTTGATATTTTGGCATGTTTTATCTTCATTTTTTGGAGAAAATTTCACCATCTAGGTATCCCACGAGTCTTGTATCAAGAACTATGATAAAATATAAATATTGGATATCCAAAATGGAGAGGGTATGATACTATTACATTGCCTATAAAAGGATGGTTGTGATAGGTAGAAAATAAAATTATTTCCTTGTTTTCTAAGAAGGAAAAATTAGAAGTTTATTGGGATAATGTATTTTTCCTTTGTTTCTAACTTGCTATTATCATCACCAACTGTTGTGGTCACAGTGAGAAGGTTGTTTTGTATGATTTATTTGATAGATTTGTTAGCATGTGTTGTTTGTTTTTCCATTTAGCAGACCTTAGGTTGAGTTTGATGGCAACAATTGTGGAGTTTCTCAATCAAGGAAACCCTTTTAATGGGATCCTAGTCTTTTTACTTGTATTGGAAATACTAGTCCTCCTTATATGGCTATGTTTTTCCCTTACAAATAAGGATGATCTCCCAAGGCCTAACACGCAGACCTAAAACAAAACAAACAATAATAGATAACTTTACCTAAATCTACCATGATAAAATCATAAATGAAAAACAATGAGATAAGTGCTTTGTACCTTCTTAAAGGATGTTTTTCTTGCTAGTTTCTTGTAATCTTTAGCTCCTATCTTTATCCCTATTCCTCCCGAATAAGAAACCCATGAATAGAAAAAACAAACAAGAGATCAAAGCACCAATATACAAATATGATTCGAAAACAGGCCTATACACATGATCAAGGAGATATGTAATAAAACCCTCAAATGTAGACAATGCTTATGTGAAATAAATGTATCATTGTATCAAACATGAAAGGAGTGATTATAACTTGAGCCTTCATGTTGTGGATCTCCTCCCCATGTGTTTCTTCATTCCAATGCCTTTCCTTCAAAATCTTGTTTGGAATAATACTGAGAATGGGGCTAAATCAATAACTTCTTCTTTTCATACTCTGATTTATATACGCTACTTCAATGAAGATAACTCGCATTTACATGCAACTGCCTTTAAGGAAACCATCGTATATTGAGTGAGCTTATGATTTAGTTAATTCATCATATGTTAATCTTTCATCAGTGCATCAATACTTTATTAACCCTATAAATAGTAACCATGTGCAGTAATAACAGAATAAACCATCACACATGAACACCAATATTTAAGTTGGAAACACAAGGCGGGACAAAAACCACCTAATGTTGTCTTCCTTTAATATAAGAAAAACTTGCTCACAATCTTGTACTGGTGCAGACTCATACCAGTATGCAGGCACCCACCTATAGAAGGATACAACCTTCTCTCATTCTCCATCTTCTACTAGAAGGGAGCTACAACCCCATAGCTCTTGTAGTAGCCCATCCTTTTACCAGTACGTAAGTGTTAGCATATAGAAGGCTCCAACTTTCACTTGTTCTCCAGCTACTACAGCAAGGGAGCTCCAACCCCATGGATCTCGTACTAGCCAATCCATTTACTAGTACGTAGGCATCGGCCTATACAGGACTCAACCTTCACCTATTTTCCCCCTACTACTAGAAGGGAGCTCCAACCCCTCACTCTTGTACTGGCTGATATGTTTACCAGTACGTAGGTGCCAGCCTACAGAAGGCTATGACCTTCTCTCTTCCTCCAGGGACCACATTTCATAAATTTTTAGACTGGATACTCCTTGAACACAACACCATAATCTAAAGGCCTCGTTTCATCAAATTTTCATACTAGACCCATTAGCAACATTGAAGCTCAAAATTAATCTCCATTGCAATACAACCAATCACTGAAAAATACATCACCATTGAAGCAAATCACAATCAATCAATCTGAACATTCAAAACATTATCACCAGAACACAAAGCAAAAGCCAGAACTCTGTATCAACAACTAAAACCAACTACAACTTCAAACATCATATTTCATAATGTATATGCTACTTTGAAGTGTCAAACCAACATGTATACACACTTTTTATAAAGTGAACCAGTGTACAAATATGCAAATACTTACTTATAGCTTCGTTGCAACTCTAAACTTCAATCATGCCCAGATCAGAACATTTATACTATAAATCATGTGTTAGCATTTAGATCTAGACTATCCATGATCATACCACATAATGATAATTCATTTCAGGTCTTATGATCTTCATCCATCAATAGATCTCATCCATCATCAACCACTAAGGTTCCTCCTTCATTCAGATCAACAAAAGCACCAGAAACCCATAACATGCATATCTTCTTTTGATCTAACTCTTCATAATATATTCATTCCTTGCACACCTTGGCCTAATGATCTTCTCCTCCTTATATAGTTTTATGCATTTCTCAATACCTCGAACCAAAACCATTTAGGACCCGTGGTATTCTTGGGCATGATCAAATAGTTGTTAGTCTACTCAATATTGTTCGCTAATACCATTGTATTGACCCCTGGTATTGTCTCTCTTGAATTTCTTTATTTTTCCAACCTGTAAGCACTTTTCCTCTTGTGGGAGTGTGTGTATACGTATACGCTCTTTTTGTTGTGTGGACCTACATGTACATGCTACTTGGGCAAAATGAACCAGCGTATACCTCTCTTTCTTCATTCACTGGAATCTGGTATGTAATCATTTGTTGTTAACCTATTGCACTATGAACTGTCATCTATGTGAGTTGCCATCAAGGACAATGCCTATATCAGAATTCCAACAATCTCCCCCTTTGGACTCGATGACAACAAAAAAACCAAGACACTTCCCCCCTTTGACATCAAGGGAAAAGGGTGGACCATGATATTCTCCCCCTTTGATATACATTATGTTATCCATGCTCCGCCTGAGTACATGCAGAATCTGCAGAGATATGATTCAAAATAATAACATGACTCTATAACCCAATTAAATGAGTATGACCTCCCTAAGACCAATGACTCATACATACATTGATCTCCCAACCAAGTGGGGATACACCAAATTTGACTCATCCACCCAACCAAGTGGGGATATACCAAATGTTTATACATGACTAAAATATTAATTATTACATCATCCTTCTGATGTATAGTGGGGTTACAAATTAGGTCTTCTCATGACCTTTACCTCAAATGATATGCATGAAATTTATAACAAGGAAAAACAATATAAACAAGACCCTTATAGTCATCAACAACTATCATACACCATATATGATCTGCACCATCACCATCTGTTAGTGGCATCAAGATCAATAACCTGTATATGTCCGTTATAAAAAGAGTGATTAGAATCAAAGCAACTATGTGAATCAAGCAATATAAGTATCATCATGTACCAAGGTATTCTATTATAATGCCAACAATGTATTATTAGAAGCATATGCTCCCCCTGAACCTGTGTCATTTGTTCATTATCGGATCTAATCATTTCATTTTTCAGTAAGAATCATCAAGGCATCATCATCAACCAGTTATTCATCAAATTATCAACCGTTTATGAGGACCAAAAATACTTCCACATGTCATCAACAGACTATAACCATCATCAATGAGAACAGAACAGATAATTAATAATTGACTAAACAATATCAGACCCCTTTTCCTGAGTCTCTCCCACTTCTTTTTCCTCAAAACACCATATACGCAACTTTGAAGCTTCTAACTTGCGTATATATGCGACTTGTCTTCATGACAACTGCGTATGAGAATTGGAATTATGAAGTTTCACACTTTCAACTCCCCTTGAGTCTTTCATGTTTGTATATTGTGCTATTCCACGTCTTTCTCGTTATACTTCCTTCTTCTTCCATACCTTCAAGTGTGGTGATGTTTTCTCCTTTTGGTATGTTGGTCAAAATTTGCTCTCGTGTTTTTTTCTATGTGCCCAAACTTCTTACAAGCATAACATCTTATATGTTTCATATTCCCTCCATAGCAGGCAATGGCTTTGTGACCAAACATATTACAATAAAAACAATATCTCTTAAAGTACCTGGAAGTTTATGATCTTTATGTGTGACAGTTATTACCTTGAACGATTCTACTTCTGCATCTAGCTGCAACATGTCAAAAATTTTGACATACAACAATTCAACATTATTGTAGTGTCCCTTCTTGGTGAGATAGCTTTGATGACACTTAGAGAGGGTGGTTTTGATATAATGATATAATATTATGCATGAGAAACATGTATACATGCTTATATGCTATAGACCTAGTTTGGGTCACCTATTTGTTGTGTGCTTAGGATAATATCTATGGTTGTGTGTATAAGAATTGATTTTGGTTAAGAACATATTATTGATATTTTCTCTTTTGGTATCTCATTTTGGCAATATGTGTATGACATGGATGTTGATTCAGGATTGAGACACATACATCCATGGATGATCATGGTTATGTGGAACATATGGTTAATAATGATTTATGGATGATACATGATTTATATGATTATATATGTTTAATCTTGTAATGAGCAAGATGTGGCAGGTACATATTTATTTGCAAACAAGGAGGCTCAAATTATAAATGACTCTAGAAGTCATGATACATGATTTTTATGATTTTATATGCTTAATCGTGTATTGAGCAGGATGGGATATGCAACGTGGTTATTTCCCAACAAGGAAGTTCAAATTTTAAATGGCTACGAAAGTCATTTCTCTAGAACCAAAATGGTTGTGGAAGTCATGCACAATGTTTGGTAAACTGTGACTAAGTCAATTATGAAATTAATTGATTGCTTTGATCGATGAGATTGTGATCTGTGCAGTTTTTGGAACAAGGCCTTACCAACGAACCATCAGATGGGCATGATTTAACAATCAGTACCTTAAGGTGAAGTGTGGAGTTTCAAAGTAGAGTAGATGATAAGCCATGGAAATTAGGGCGCAGAGTCCTAAATCCATGAAAGATAAAGACATGGAATCTTGTATTTATAATAAAATATTTATGGCGTAGAGTCCTAAATATTTAAAAATATCAGGGTTTGGAATCATGGATCTTTAGAGTAGATCAAGGGGTGGAGTCCTTAATCTACTAAGGCACGAAGATGCATGCAATAGGGGTACAAAATCCCTATTCTTTGGAAGAAAAATACCACTAATGGGAAGCTCAAGGATGAATTTCCTTAATAAAACCTCTTTTCTAACAATCCTATAGTGACTTTCTAAAAATAGAAAGTCATGTCTACCATCTCAAGCATGACTTTCCAAAAATAGTAAATCACCTTACATAAATTGGCAATAAAGTATAGTTAAAGGAAAATCACTTAACTTATCATTAATCAATCCTAATCGTTCAATCTCGAATTAATCCTCAGTATTATAAATATTATTAATAATATTATTATCTCTTATGAGACTATGATATTATTATTAAAAGAGAATTACAAGTCATCTTCATCTCCTCAATCTCTTCACATCTCTCTCTTTGATGACTCTCATGGCTCTATGTAAATATCTCTCTTTTAATAATACATTACACTCTATTTTATGCACTCATCAAAGAATGACATATTCCTCTTCAACTCATTAAAGACATGTCATAAAATATTCCTCTTACGCTTTCTTTAATACATAAGTTACACTATCCTTAACTAAGGCATGCATACCTCTCCTTAATGGCATGAGTTACACTCCTCTAAATGTGTTAAACACACACATGGTAGAGACAAAATAGGAAAGATAAGAAGGAGAGTCCCCTTATTATTAAAAAATGATATACATTTATAGTACATGGTGTGACCATTGGATTCATATTCCAAGTGGTTTCTTGGACTCCTTTTGGTTGTTCAGCTTCCACACCAACCCTTAGAGGATTAGGTGTCCAACATTCCCCCCCTTATTCTGAAGGATTATGTATGAGTCTAAGAAGAGAGATGTAATACAAAATGTGCAAAAATGCATGGCAGCACTAAGCTGAATGTGCTCTCTAAAATGTTGGTATAAGGGGAGTGATTTAAGGATGACCACCAACACTAGAATGCTTAGTGTAGTTCCTAAAACTCTTCCAACTCTGGCATGAAGCTCAGGTCTTCTACTAGAGGAAGTGGTCCTGATGTTTTGAAGAGGGAAACCTTCAACTATGAAAGGGACGTCTCACCTCGCATAAAAGGAAGAACTTCAACCTAAAAAGGGAAGTCTCATCCTGTGATGGTTTAAGGATGACCAAAAACTCTAGAATTCTTAATGCAATTCCTAGAACTTTTCTGAAACTAGCAAGAAGCTGAAGTCTTCTGCTAGAGGAAGTGCCCCTAATTCTTTGAAGAGGTATCACTGACTGAAGGCATGCTCAGGGGCATCTTCGTCTCTGGCTACAACTCTGAATCTGGTATGGCAGGTTGTGGCTTAGGTTCGCTTGATGTGGCTTTGAAGCTTGTAGATGACATCATTTCCCCCTTGTCAGATACAAGGTGAGATGATGGAGAAAACTCAAGTGCAAGACTTTTCAATATTTAAGAACAAATCCAGTTGTATGAGTGGAATATCTTCATGGCTGTTGAAGCCCATTGCCAAGAAGTGATCCATCCAAGATTAATCATTGTTCTTGCAGGATGTTTGTTTCTAAAACATATGTTTGAATAATGACTAGTTTTATGATAGTGCTTACATGGATGAAGATCAAAACAATGATCTTTCATATGGCCAACTCGGTCACAGTGTTGGCATTTGACAATCTGTTGTTGTTGCTATGGAAGAGGGGCAGAATTTGGAAAAACTGAAGATGAATTATTATGAAGAAATCAAGCACTCTAAAACCGGACGGGCTTTGAGTAATCTGGAATATGATAGGACATGTCCTTGTCATATCCAAGACCAGTTCCATGCTTGTTGTGGAGAAGCTCTTCCCAAGGTCTGATGATGGGCTTGGGAAGTGCAGACTGAATTTTTGCATCTGCCTGTACAATTGTTGCTTCATTGGGTATTAAATCTAAATGAAATTGCTGCTTATGGGAGTTTGTTTCAATGTTCTGAATAGAAATAGGTCTAGAATGATGACTCCTCTATTTTAATTCTTCTTGTTGAAGCTGAGATTCAAGCTCCAAAAATTCTACCTTTTCTTGTGTATATTGCAGATAGGTTTTAATATCATGGAAAGTATTCTTGTTGATTTTCATTGTATCATGATCAGTAGAATGCATCAAAGTTTTCAAGAATTCTAATACTTCAGTAATTTGAGCCATATTCTCCATTGTCAAAATTATATGTTTTAAAAACTAATCACAACTATGACCCAATGCGGAAAAGTAACACCCACTCACAGTATAAAGACACAACAATATCCTCTATAAATGTGCAAGAATTGACTAGTGTGCAACCAGCAAGCACCAATTACTATAATGCATTCACAATCCATTACATAAGAATAAGAGTTCACTCATGACCAGCATATAGAATGCAGTATGTTCTAACAATACAAACGACTAAACCTTCCTCCACAAAAGACTACTTTTAATTGCCAAAGCAATCATTTCCTTCATACAACCCACCAAACTCTTATGCAGCAGTCGAAGTAACAAGGAATCAAGGCAGTGAAACGTGGATCTACATAGTGAAGCTCTTCTAACCATCAAGCAATAGGACCAGAAAATCCAGTCGCAGCCATGGCAGGTTGTCGAATAGTAGTGATTGTGGGTGTGCTTCTATGGGCACAGAGATTTCGGTGAAAGCGCCCTCGTTGTAGCTTTGGCTTGCAAACTCAAAGAAATTTGATGTGGCTTACGTTAGCAACCACATAAAACATGGCCAAGTTTGAATGGTTTTTGTACAAATGAGTTCTTTGGTTTTGGTTTCCAGAAAATAGCATGGTAGATCCTAGGGTTTTATATATGGTTTAGCTCCATAGTGCCACCCTTTTCTTTCCCTTTTTGAGTACTTTCCACACCAGATCATGTCCAGTTTCAGTATTTTGTTATAGCTCGACAGCTAGACTTAACTGCAGTTCCGTGCTACTTTTACATTGCCATGCTTCAAAGAAGTTGAAAGAATCAAAAACACTCTTTCAAACCCAAATGAGTCAGAAAATTAGCTATACGAGTCATTGAGAATATTGGAGTTAATGCAACTTTCTGTCGACAGTCTAGAGGCAACTGCTATTGGTAGGACAATGAATAGATTAAAGAAACACGGTTCAATGAAAATTCAATCCATCGCAAAGCAGCTAATCAGTGGCTGGAAAGATCTTATGGATGTATGGTTAAAGACTATTGATGATGTTGTTGCGGCGGCTATAGGAACCTCTCCATATTCAATTTCACCAGAAGCTTCCAAAGATGATGATTGTTAGCTCTGCTATGCAACGCTGACTTTCTAATGACCGAGAGAAGCTTGGTCTATTTGGTTTTGTCCCAAAAGGGACTTACATTGGTCACTTTTCCCTTTCTTCCCTCACCCCTCTTACCTTTAACCTTCCCCATTTCCTAAACGAACATTCCAAATACAACAAAATTCCCTTTGGCCTTAGCCCTAAGCACAAAGCTAAACTAACCATAAAACCTTATCCATATGCCTTGCGCACTCATAACCCATCATACCGCATCCCCACCGTTGATAAACCCCCACCAATCCAACAGCTCACATCGCACCCGATAAAGGCGACCGGCTCAACCACTTTCCACCGTCAGATCGTCTCCACCAAGATCTAACAGCCTTCGCACATATCGTGCATACAACTAGATCTCATCCGCTGCTACATGTCGTTCATTGTGTGGAATCGCACTGCCCCGAGCAATTACCACTTAGCGCCTGAAAGCGGTGCGATGAAAACCATTATTGCCCAAGTAAACCACCCTCACCCGTAAGTGCCCATGCAACTCCATGGCCCGATGACTGTTCAATCTGTCCACTGAAGATCCAACGGCCCTGACGCACCCCGCTCCCACTTCGGCTGATAGCCTTCACCAAGCCGTTTGTTGAGCATTGGAAAAGGTATGTATTTACCATTTATTTCTTTATCTTTTCCTTTGAATCATAACTTCTTTACATTCTAAGATGGTAATATGTTAAAGAATTATGATAGAATTAAGGAGATTTGTGATTGATGCAAAATTACTAATTATTGTCTTTTTCTATACAAAAAGTGAAGAAAATGGAAAATCAATATTCAGGAGGAAAAGACAAAGCAGAAGCAACTATTGTCCCTTTGACAGGAAGTTGTATCCAGACAAGGAGATCAAGATCGAAGTGCATGATCTAGGAAAAGGAAGAGGAAACGCGACATCAGCACAAGAAGACAAAATGATAATTGGAGATCAAAGATATAGCAAATCCCTCAGGATCCTTTGATCCTAAGGGATCGTTGTTTCAAGGCTTATCGGTACTCTTGATACTTTCGCTTGGCCATTATAAAAAGGGATAGTGTTGATAGCCCAGGGGGTATATATTATTGTCAATTTGTAGAACTTACTATTGTAATCTTAACTTTGATCATCGACTCTCTTTGAAGAGAGATCACTATAACTCTGCCATTTATGACTAATATATAACTTAGTTGTTGTTCCATTATCTGATTCTGGAGTAAACACAACAACGCTTCCCTGGTGGCTAAGGGTCGAGCCCTAGTGGATCCACTTGCTTCTTGTATCATTATTTTACAATTACAGTCATGTGTAGTTTGATTTCCTTTGAATTTATTTAATTTGCTTTATTCAGTAATCTTCTGTTCCTGAACATTTCATTGAATCGCTCTGTTATATCAAAATCGTAGTTGGATAGCGATGTTATTTTTCACAACTTGAAATGCAATGTTGTTCATTCCGAAACAATATTACATTGTCTAATTTGGATTTTGTTGTTCATTTACAGATTGTTATTGTTGTTCATTTATAGTTGTGATTGTTGTTCATTTGACTACGGTTCACTTACAGTTGTGATTGTTGTTCATTTGACTGCTATTCCATTATAACCGCGATTTTCATTCCTTTATATCTGTGGTTAATAAGATTACTGATTAAATTACTCTATAGTCGTTGTGTGTTTACACTTAATTTGGTTTGTTGTTCCTTTCTTTGTTCAATTCTTTTATTAGTTGAGGATTGTTGTTAATTTCATTTCAGTTAAGATTGCTGCTCAATTCAGTCCTGTAGATTAAGCTTTGTTGTTCAACCTTTTCAATAGATTTAGTTGTTGTTCCTTTTCTTCTAATCGAATTGTTATTTCCAGAATTTTCTTTAGTGTGGATAGAAAAATCTACAACTGTAACAAACATTGACTACTGTTGTCTAAGTTCTTAGATTGAAGGTCTTTTCTGTGATTGATTTTCATTTACATCAGTTTACAGGGGAAAGAGTTATCATTATTGTATCCTTGACTGATGATTGTTGTAGTTTCTTGAGTAAATGATTTAGTTACGAAGCATTTGAGTTTCTTGCTATTATAATTAGATTTTGTTTCCAGTATTCAGTTACTTTTGTAAGCACTATACTGCAAACATTACTCTTGAACAAATGACCACCTCAGACTGAGTACACTCTTGAGATAAAAAATTGTACCTGGATTGATAATTAATGTAGGGTAAATAGGGGTTAAAAGACACCTTTTTATCACTCAACATTTTGGAGCCGTTGCCAGGGAGAGTGAGCCATTTCTTTCTTTTGAAAGGAGAGTAGTGTAAGTACCTACTAGGAGAGAGTTTGGTTTTAAAAATGGAAGGTAAGAACCTGCGTACAGAGCATGTAATAGCCCTACTCCCCTACCCACTTTCTTGCAGATTTGTTGATTATTTTGGGTAGAAATAAGTATTTTATTTTTGTGCATGACTAGGTAGAAAAAGCTTGAAAAGAATCCAAAACCACTACCCAAACCTGATAAAGCTAAGGGACCGGTAACCCTTGGCCGATCGACCTTTATAGACGATATCCTTAAAAAGGTAGAATCTCAGCCGTTAGTAAGCCCTAGAAAAGTTGCTTCTAGACAACCTACTAGTTCCCTTTGGGCCACAAAATCACCATCTGTAGCCTTTGCTGAGGTGCACAGCCAAACAAAGTAGCAAGATTTTCAAGAAATTGAGAATTCTAGCCCAAAATTGTTACAAGAAGGGAACCTTAGTAATCTCTGTGAAGGAGGAGAAGAAACAGGGGAAACCGAAGAACCAAGATCTCCTCTTGGAATATTTCAGTGGCTAAGCAGCCCAGATAAGGGAAGTGTTATCAAAATCATCTAGAACAAATCTGAAGAACCTGAAGAGCTAAGATCCTCCCAGATATTAGTTCAACAAGGAACTCTCATCATCCCAGACAAAGGAAGTGTTGTCAAGGCCATTCCTGCTCCTTCAACCCAGCCTAGGAATACCCCCTTAGAAATGACAGAAGGATATTGGCACATATTTAACCAAATGGCCCAAAACCAGGAAACACCTCAAACCTCCACACTGCAATATCCCATTGTAGATACTCCAATTAATGCACCTATGAAGGCCACACCTCGAATCTTCTTGACTTATTTAGCCAACCCAACTATAGTGACCTTGGAGCACTTCTTTCCCTTCTCCTTGATCACACAAAGAGTGATTCTTTCCCTTCTCCTTAATCACACAAGCAAGATTTTGAAGAATGATAGACCACATTGGTCTTAGTGGAGATAGATCATCATGATCACCATCATTAATTCATTAATTTTTAAAAAAATCATTCTATTAAAACTCAAACAAAAGATAAGATTAAAAAATAAATTATATATTAAAAATAAAAAAAATTAATACGCTCAAAATAAATTAACAATACTTTAAAAAATTATTTCTTAATAATCTAAAAAACTAAAAATATAAAATCAAAATAACAAATATAAATTATGGAAATAAAATAATACTACATTTTAAATAACAATAAAGATAAAATATATATATATATATATATATATATTATATATATATTATATATATATATATATATATATATATATATATATATAATTAATGAAAAAATTAATTAATTATATATTATGGATAGATATATAATAAAAAAAAAACTTACCAAGTAAAAAATGAAATGAGCCCTAAAATTACATGATATTAATAAAACTATGATATAGAGGGAAGATTAAATTGAAGAAAATTAATATATCATCATAAAATTAATAAGAATTAAGAAAATAGATAATTTTAATAAATATAATATTGGCTAATAATTATTATTAAGATTGTTGAATTTAATTTTTTGTGATTTATATCAAGTTTTTAGAAGATTTTTGGGTGGAAATCACATTATAATATTTTTGTTGACGTGTTTCAAACCAACCAGTGTGGTTCATCTTTAGGACATCTTGAAGAGTCAGATCATGGCTCCATGTTAAATAGGGAGAGAAATTTTCCAACAGCTATATTTGACTAGGAAACAACTATATTGGTTAGGGCAAATTCACTAAGAAACAACTAAATTTCACTGGCCGACTTGTTTGAGTGACCAACGTGACTGACTGGACCGAGGGAAGGAAAAGTTAAAATTTTTTATTATTACCAAAAATTATTGTTATATATATTACAAACAGTTGAATAAAGGTAAAGTTTGTATTTAAAGATGAAGAGAATGAAAAATTAGTTATTACTAGGCCCTTTCTCCAATTATAATCATATAAATAAATGGTTAGTTAATTATTATGAAATTTGGTTTTTTTATTATATCTATTACCTAAAAAATTACTAATATGGAATACTTAATTAAAAAAAATAAAAAAAATCATCAATATAATATGGAATAAGATGTAAATATATACTTTCCAAATTGAATATAAATATATAAATTTAGTTACTATGCAATTAGTTTCTGTAATATTATTATCATACACAAAAAATAACAAGACCTAACTATTAATTGACCTATCTAAAACAAAATCAATTATATATTATATATTATATAATATATTATATTATATTATGTGGAATACTAATTAAATATATATGTATATTATGAAATAGTTATATATCAAAAACTTTACATCATTAATATAATAGAATAATATGTAAATATATATTTTCCGAATTAAATATAAATATATAAATAAATAGTTAACTAGTTATGCAAGTTAGTTTTCTGTAATATTATTATTATAAATAGAAATTGTAAGAATAAACTAATAAGTTAAATAAAGAACAAATAATTAAGATTAAGGAATCTAAAAGAATTGAGAAGAGGCAAAATCGTTAAGATACTTAAAAATTAGAAATTACTAAGATATTTAAAATTTAGAAACAATTATATATTTTCATGTAAATTTTCTATGTATTAATACTAAATGTTGTATATATTGAATTAAGAGATCATATATAAAATAATAAAATCTTTCTTTCGGAAAATGGACGAATCATGGTTGGTTCGCAACACATGGAGAATATTACTTTTATGTGATTTTTTCCAAAAGATTTTGATAATATTAGGTCATATATATTCAACTATATATTATTGGGTTTTGAAATAAAATGTAATATTTTTGTCATATTTATCTTTTAAAAATTAACTTTTAATTTATCGAGACATAAAGATAAGGTTGATTTGTATATTCACGCTTATGTGATCCATAATGAATTAACCAAAGTCTTTCAGTAACTAAAGGTTTTTTTGGTAGAAATCACATAAGAATTTTTTTCCTTATGTGATTTTTACCAAAAAACACTAATGAATTAACCAAAGTCTTTCGGTAACTAAAGTTTTTTTTGGTAGAAATCACATAAGAATTTTTTTCCTTATGTGATTTTTACCAAAAAAAACTTTGCTTAAAAAGTTCTTTATTAAAAATAAAATTATGATAAAGTATTTAATAATTAAAATAAATTATAATATTTAATTTTTTAAGTTTAGCAAGGCTACATCTCCATCATGTTCAATATATATTAAATAAATAATAGAAAATTGAACTTATACTTCACATAAAAAATCTTTAACAAAAACACTCAATCATATATTTCAAAACCTATAAACAATAATATTATAATTAAATCACATATATTTTTGGTAAAATTTCATTTATTAATAAAATATGGTAAACCATATATTTTTTAGATTAAATTTCAATTTAATTTACTAAAATTATTATTTTGTTAATTTTTAAAATTAAATAAATATTGTTTTTTAAATTAAAATTTAGATTATAATATATATATATATATTATATATATATATATAATTTAAAAAATAAAATAAAAATTGTTCGTTCTACAGTGAAATCATTTTGCATCCCTGATGTAGGCTGCTCGCCACCACCAGCCCACCCGTTTCCGATAGTCCTCAGCTACCTTACCTTATAAGGAGCCAAAAACATTGCAGGAGAATTAGCTTTATTGATTGGGTGATTACGTTCACGTGAATTTCAACTCTGGATTCAGTGTTTTTAGATTTTTTTTATATAAAATAGTCATGGCGTGCCATACATAAACTTTGTATATCATCACGAATTTAATTTAAACTAATAAAATAAAATCACGCCGCGTCTTATCGTTTCAAAAAGTTGGAATTGCATATAAATGTTGTACGTAAGGCATTCAAATTGCAACATGGCCGTTGTAGGCTGTCTCCCCTACTTCATCGCATCAACAGGACAAAGATGAAATAATTCAATTCTCGCTCCTCTGCTTCATCGCAGTGCTCTTTTCACCAGAGATTGAGATGAATACAATCTTCCAAATGAGGTTTCAATTATTACAAACCATGCCTACACCGATGGATCCAGTCATTCGTCTTTCAATTGAGATAGTTATAGCTATTTACGTCGTTTGTTTTGCTGGCTATGGGTCATTTCCTGTGCTATCCTTGTTATTTTTCGGCCACTAGATTCTTCAGATTCAATCCATGAAGAGACGGTCTGTGAAATAAATTGTTTGTTGAATGAATACTTTAGAAGTATCAATATGAAGTGTTTTGAAATAAATTAAACTGGGCAGAAGATCCAAAGAGTGTATTCAAGTGAATTATTTGAATTTAATTGCTGGAAACCTAATAATGATTTTTGATATAGAGAACCATTATTACGTTTCTAGCAATTGCCACATCAACGATCGCTAAATTCCCGGTAGTTCGATATAGCTCTTTGCAAATACACAACTCTAACATGTCGTTGTTTAAAGGGAAATCTAAATTATTGGTAGAGAGTCTATGTTGCTCCATGTAATGAATTTAGATGAGCTTCCTTTAGTTGACAAACAATATAAAATCTGTGAAACTGATTGTGAGTTCGATCTCTATGAACTTCACAACTGGGCGAATCATAAATTTTTAGATGCAAGTGATGAATTGAGCATGTGGGACTTCTTCCCATGTCAATTCCCTCTTCCTCAGACCCATTTCTTCCCATAATTTGTTACCTGGTGTAATGTCAGATATCTCCCAAGTCAAAGGGTTGTGATAACCCAAAATAATGAAGTTTTATTTACTGTTACTCTTGAGTCAATATGCCAAATCCTTCAAGTCAAACCTATAGTCGCTTTACACCCTTTTTCTCTAGTTACTCTTATGGAGATATATCTAAAACTCACATTCCCTAAGAGAGCTAAAATCTTTAAAACTTTTTTACCCGAAAATTATGAATTGCCAAAAACAAATCCATCTTACTCTTTTTCCATATTTCCTTATATGTCTAAGAAGGTTATCTCTATGGCTTCGTATACGTTAGGCTATCCAATTAACCAGTGGGTGGATGAGGTAGTTTTAGGATTTTTATGAGTATTTTCAAGAGGAGAGAAACGATCACATATTTTCAATTATAGTGAATTTTTCGTAGAGAGAATACATGATCAATTCTTGAATTTGTATACGTTAGGTTATTGAATTAACCAGTGGGTCGATGAGGTAATTTTAGGATTTTTATGAGTATTTTCAAGAAGAGAGAAACCATCACATATTTTCAATTATAGTGAATTTCTGGCAGAGAGAATACATGATCAATTCACGCAGAGAAAATACATGATCAATTCTTGAAGTTTTCTACTGAAAAATCTTTCAAGAACCAATCAATCCTTGTGTATCTACTTCTATTTTTCCATGTAGATATATTTAAATCTACGTTACAGAAGTTAGATGCATAGGGAAATCCTCAATCTATAATTCATTGGACTTTCTTAGTAAAGAAGAACACAGAAGAGTACTCATTCTCTGATTATGTAAATAAGTTTCTACATATAGTCTTGTGCCTTCTCAACAGTGATGTTATTTCTAGGATTTCACGTGAGATCAAAAGAATTCATCACTCAGTGACTAGACAAAAAATGGAGATTGGTATCTTTACCAAAATTATACAGAGATAAGAATTTATGGATGTGAGCTCCCTAGAGGTTGCCTAAATTTGTCCTAATGAGGATTTTTGTAGTAGAAGATTATAAGACATCATTTTTTTCTTTTGACACCAAACTGATCCATGCCATTGATTAGATTGACGTGCATAAGCACAATGGAGAAATGATTTATTCCACTTTAACCAGTTCATCCTTGGTAGCCTCTATAACTTGATGCTTCACTGAATAACATTCATTCACAATTAAAGATGGAGAAAATGTCATCCATGGCCAAAGATACTAGAATTAAGTCATTAGAAGAGCTGGTAATAAAATTGGGATATGATCTTAAATTGCTGAAGAAATGATCAAGAACAAGAATGTTGATATTCAAGCATTAAGGAAACAACTAAAGCTTCCTACTGTAGAACATCCACAGGCCAAAGAACATTAAGGGAATTTTGAGGTCTAAAATGGGCATCCTAAGAAAAATGTACAACCAAAATAAATTTTATATCAACCAATATGATTCAAGATGATGATGTCAACCATGGGGGATGATTCACCATTTTTGGATTAAAAAAGTGAAAAGTAAATTTGGTGTTTCGATCACCTTTCTTAGACCATATTGCCCTGCTCTTCAATCTCCATGAGGATTCCTCAATAGAAAGGAGATTCTTCTTTTTGAGTTCCAATGAATGAATACGGGACCGAATATCAGCAGAAAGATAATGGGTGAACATGGTGGGCAAAATGGAATCTAGTTTATTTTGTATATCAACGAGCTCCTTTCTATTATCCCTGATCTTCTGTTTCTACCAGTGCTTGACGTTCCCCCAGAGGGAGTCAATTTGATAAAGAATGTTGACCATGGGGGAGTTGCCTGTTACACAGCGTCGACCCCAAGTGTCTAGCACAAGTTTGTTAAAATCAGGACCCTCCAACATAGATCTGTTGAATTTGAAAGGGATATCTGTGCGAATATCCATTTTCCTCCATTATAGAGAGATAGGTCTATGATCTGATATATGATTGTTGATGATGTTAGTATGGATATCCCCCATATGGCCTAGCAACTGTTCATGGATCAGAAACCGATCTAGCCTCTTAGCAACATATGTCGTGCCAGTGTGTCCATTGTCCCAAGTAGGGGCAATTTTAGTAAGGAAAATATCCACAAAGTTATGCGTGAGAATAGCATATTGTATCTTCCTAGTTAGGGGGTCTACTTTCCTTAAGAAGCCCCAAACTTCATCCAAATTGATAATGCAATTTAGGTTCCTCGCGATGATGAGTGAATCCAGGTCCATCATGCCAGAAGATAAAAAATGATCCCAGAAGATGCATCTATCTCTATATGGTGCATATATGTTGAGGATGTGCACATGACCAAGGAGGCCAGGAATGTTGCCTTCCAGAAATATACCCATAAAGCACTTATAGGCATTTATATTGATGTAGTTAGGGTCCCATAGTTCCACCAATCCACCAGAGAGACTCACAAGAAAAGTAGTAGATATATACCAGTTCAGAAACATTTTCTGAAAGTATTGGACAATGTGAGGAACATTATGCATGGTTTCTTGAATGAGGATAATGAAGGGATGCAAAGAAGTTAAAATATGTTTGAGAGCCAAGTAGTTAGGGTAGCCCTCAAACCCTAGATATCTAGGAAAATAATGCATGTCATGGGATATCCTTCTCAGGAAGTCGTGCTCTAAGGGCCCGTGAGGGAGAGATGTTATCAATGGGAATATCAACCAGAAAACGATCCATGGGGGAGGAAAAAGGGTTTGTCTTGGGGCATCCCCGAAAATGACAACTACCTTGGTTTTGTTTCCTTCGCACAATAATGTTTCCCGTCGAGGTAGGGCTGATGTGGGGAGAGAAAGGACCCCACGGTTTATGGATAGTGAGGGTATGAAGGTTTAATTTCTTTCTTTGTAATAGAAGTCTAGATCACTCCTAATAGAATTTGTAGGCAAGGCAGTAAGTGAATTTGGGGGCGTAATGTTGAGACAAGGACCTTTGTCCTTTGATTGACGACGAAGTGGTATTGGGGGAGCTATATATGAGATGTGCGAGGAGGAAGGTATCTCATGATATGGGTGTGGAGCAGAAAATGGCGCAAGAATATCCTAACAATGAGTCGGTTCTAGTGGCAGATGACAAATGAAAGGGGGAGGATTGTTAGATAATGGGAAATCCGATTTTGGAGAGGCACTTAGGGAAGAAAGAATTGATATGGGTGGTGAAATGATAGAACCAAAAGCAATGCAGATGATTGGGGTTTTTGTCCTGTGGCATACCTGGATGCTGTGTATGTTGCATATGCGGCGTAGCCCATTGACCACTGTGGCTCAATCGACCCATGTCAGAGCAGGACACCACGACACTATTGTAACATCTACTGCCATGAAGGTATCCACCCAGTCGAAGAGGACACTAAACTCACAAATGACCCATCCTATGACAGAAAGAAGATTGAAAGGGAAACCCCCAATAGTCCAACCTTTGCTGAAGATAAGAGTCACCTTAATGAAGTTCAATGTGATCAGGAAACTCTCCACGATAGTCTTTCTCGATGAGAATCCAGACAACTCTCTTGTCGTGTGCCCCTAGGCAACATGGGTCAACATAAATAAATTTGCCGATGGCATTGCCAATATCAATTAGAGTCTGTTTGGTCCATAATTCAAGTGGCAAGCCTCGTGATTTGACCCAGACCAGTTTGTTTGTGCATATTGTTAGAGGATTATACCCTAAGTACTATTTATGAAGGGCGAGGAAGCTTTCTCCATGAATCCACCTATGGCTTTGATTTTCTCAAAGTCCTCCTGGCTGAGAAAATGAAAGTTGTACCAGCCCTTCAACAGTCTCACAACCGTTGGCTAGTACCCAAGCATAGTCTCCCATTTCTTGTCAATCCATTTAGACATCTCAAAATCCTCCATCTCTGAGAAATACCACCTGCCACTGACAACGCATTTCTGAACAATGTTAATACGTAGTATCATTGTCCAAAGCTAGAGTCGAAGGTGGTGGAGTGGTTTTAATAGAGTGGTGTTTAGATCTACATTGTTGAAGTGCATGCTTGCCACCACACAACACATGAAGGCCATGTGCGACATCCGGCACACTGTTGTCTCTGAGAATAGTACGCCATGCATCAAGGCAATGAGGGCTACTTTGATAAACATGGTCAGAACAACCGATACGTCGTGATTCAGCTTCCATGGTGGCATGAATAAGAGCCGAGCTAGCAAACACGTCAGAAACATAGTCTGCCATGGGATGGAAGTTCGAGGGAAGGGTGGTGAAAAAGTCTGTTACTCGTGACAAGGTAATAAAGGTAGGCAGGGCAATAGAGGAAGAAAAGAGGTGTGTTAGACACGAATTCAATGCCCACCCATCTTTGGGATCACCAATCCACAAAAAACGAGGAAATAGTGAGTGTGTGAGGAATAAAATACTATGCACTGGGAGGTCGGAAGTCGTCAAGTGGATAGTCCAAAAACGGGAATATGATGTGATACTGACAGAAGGAATTTTAATCTAGATTTGGAATGATGTGAAGTTAATGATCACATAGAAAAGCGTCTGGATGACGTGTTGTCTTAAAACATGGAGGTGTCAGTTTATGCAAGTGCCACCCACCAGTCAGGAAATATAAACAATCTCCTGGAAAGATAAACCAGCCGATAGAAAATTGAAAGCCGAAGAAAAGGCGGTAACACCGAAGGTGACAAGCTCTAAAGAAAAATAACCAGACAATGAGGAAGGTTCACCCAAGCATCAAACGAAAAATCATAGAGACAGAGGAAATCAGGAGCCAAATAGACGAGATAGGAAAGTGTTCCTAACAGGAAAATGGCCAATGAAACCAGAATTGTGGAAGTAAAAACGCAGAGTGTGCAATAAGATGTGATGAACCACGAGAATGGTTTTAGAAACCAAAATCACAACAGCAGCAGTAACACCCCATGCAATTTACCCCAACATTGCAAATTCGGAACCCGAACTACTTGCAAGGTTTAATAATGACTATGTGGTTTGATAATTGGATCCAGGATGGAATTTGTGAATTGAACTAGAAGGTGGTAAACCAGAGAGAAGAAAATGCAGAGTAATAGTCTCTAATGGCTTCAAACCCCCACGGCAGAAGGAGGTGTTGATAAGGCTTTAAAACGGAAGAAAAACCAGTCTATGGATTAATTCAGAGTTATAAAATTAAGTTGAGCTCTGAACATTAACCCAGTAATCAGTAAACATTACCCGGTAAGCAATATGGCAAACAGATGTTTTTCACATAAAGATGCTTTTATAGAAAAGATGGGGCATACCTGGTGATAATAAACGAGTTCTCTTACAGACGCAGCGCCCTTTCAGGAAGCCAGAGAAATATTAAGTCATGGAAAACAGATGTTTTTCACATAAAGATGCTTTTATAGAAAAGATGGGGCATACCTGGTGATAATAAACGAGTTCTCTTACAGACGCAACGCCCTTTCAGGAGGCCAGAGAAATATTAAGTCGATCACAGGTTTAATGTATAGCCATAGCATGTTTCAAGAATATTTCCACTATCACCATCACTAACATATTTTGCAGCCACGACCAAGCAATTAAGCCACTGAGTAGTTCACCTTCCGAATGCAATCTCACCCATTTCAAATCTAAATTTTGAAGGAGCCATGTAGAGTGCTACATGAATACTGGACAGCAAGGCTGACCTTGAAGGTGATGAAATTTTTGAAATGAAAAATAATGGTAAAAAAAATATTGTAATATGTGTAAGTATTTAAGTTGGTTTTCATTAATTTTAATAAGTGATTTAGATAGACATTAATTTAGGCAATAAGTGATTTAGATAAAAATTAATTTAGACAATCTTATTAGTTACTAAACTTATTTTTTTATGTATTAGTTAGAAATATATTATTTTTTTCACCCTATTTTGGTAGATCTGTTAGAAATCAGATTTTTATAAACATATATTTAAATAAATAATTTTTATAAATATATATAAATAAAATTTGGAGTAATAGCATTTTCTAACTAAACACTATTGACATATATTTCATTAAACTAAAAAAACAGTTCACATACCTTTCATTAAAACAAATTATTATAAAGCTAAATTAATGAGCTATTATGCTTAAAAAATCATTTTGTAAATATACTTACTTACGAGCCTAACTCACATACTAACTTATATAAAAATAAAATAACAGACACCATAAACAATTTGCCATCATCAAATTTCCATTCAGCAAATAAAAAAAATTCAAATTTAGCTTTCTAGAAACTTATTTATTTCTTTTTGAGCTAGCCCATAACAACAGGCCAAAGACAAGCACGGAGTCAATAAATGAGGTGTCATCAACCATGTGTAAATGTTGGCAGTTGTTAGAGAAGCGTTTAAGAGAATTGATGTAGATGTTGGCAGCAGTTAGAGGAGCGTTTAAGAGGATTGGGGATTATTCTTATGGTTAATATGTGTAGGCCAATACAACGTATTGCGTAGCAGAAAGCGTATGCTAATAATGAGTGCCTTGCCTTCCGAAGGGCCATGGTAATGATATGCTGCATTTATGTGCATATAAGCGGATCGTATATCTCATGGACGAAAGAAAACACAGTTTGATTAAAAAGAAATTGAGTAGTTTGATTTGAATGTGCAATTTTTTTCCTATATTAAAATGGCTAAATATATTTTAAATTTAAATTTATTTATATTAAAATGGTTAAATATATTTTATTTTCAGTGTTTTAAATAAAATGGAGTTGTTAATGAATTTAGATTTAGAGTATGCTCTAAAACTTTTGATTACCTAAAAATTTGTTCAAGATCAAGAGACAATTTCTAAGAGTGGAAGTGTTCGCCTTATGGATAAGAGGTGGGGTAATTCAAGGCGGTTTGGTCTTTCTTGAATAAAAGAGGGGTAATTCAAGGTGGCTTGGCTTTTCTTGAATAAAGATGATGTGTTAGCCTACATTAGTTGATAGCAACAAATGATGGTTGTCCCTAATATTAATTTGACAAGTGAGTTATGTTAAAAAAGAAAGTTGTGACAAAATTAAATTTAATTTGAAAACAAAACTTACATCCATATTGTCAAATATATAGAATAAAAGTTTAAACTGTGAAACAGCTAAAACTTACCTCTTTTTTTCTTTTAAGAAAATGGAGACATAAAATTGTCAACAAACATGATTTTGATTGGAAGTTAGATTTTTTTTTTTTTAATCTTAAATATCTTTTAAATAATTTAATTTAATTTATATATGAATATTTAAAGTAGTTTGGGAATTATATTTTTGTTTGGCTTACTCTTTTTCTATGACATTATATGACCTTATAAATAATATGTCCTTTATAAATAATATGTTATATATATATATATATATATATATATATATATATATATATATATAGATAAATGATATATTTTAGATCCGGAAGGATTAAAACAAAAGAAAAGGTGAATATTACATTTACAAGATAGAAATGTATATTCCATTTACAAGATTAAATTTACATGATTAATATATTTGTCATTTTTCCCCCTTAAAAAAATACTCCTTAATTATTGTATTTTTCTCCTTTTTAACTTGTTTCTACTCCATTAAACTAGTCACACTAACTAACAATAAGTCAAATGGGAGGAGATCTTAATTCTTAGTAGGAACCAATTCCTTATTGGAATCCAAGGTATTAATGTCATGATGTATTTTTATTCTAACTAAAGGAGTTGCATCCATTTGTTCTATTATATCCCTAAAGAAATAACTGGATTCCCCAAGCAACACATTCAATTGTTAATTTACCTAAATCTAATCAATCAATGTTTGTATTTAGTGCTTATTTACGACATGTTGATAAATATTTGCATCCAAACTTAATTCCTCTACAAAATCGCCCATTTTATATTGGTCTCCTTCTTTCAACATGATGAGATTGAGCACGAGGACAAATATCTTGTAAATGTCTTACAATATAACATATCCTTACTTTTATATTATCATATTTCAAAACTTGTGTGTATTCAAAATTATTTTATTGAAGATTCACTCTATATGGAAACATTTTATTAAGTTCTACTTTAAGATAAACACATCTATGCATATGTACATAAACCAACTACAACTCTTTCAAAATCTAATTTGATGTAAATTCCCAAGATATTCTCAATATCCTCCAAAATTGTTAAATATCATAAATGTAAAGGAAAACTGAGAACACAAACCCACACTAATACTCTAGTAATGACATGGTGTTATGATCAAAATATGAGAAACAAAGGGTTATAAAAATTTCCACAGTTCCTAAAAAGATGGAATCCTTCTCAAACAGAAATTCTTAATGAACATGATCATAGAATTGGACAATTTAAAAATGTTTAGAACATAAAGAAATCTAACATTTATTTTTCTAACTAATGTGGATCTACTAGAACATTGTTGATGTAGGATGTCATTGACAATTAAATCTATAGACAACCACACCTTTTTCATATAATATATGTCTATGAATTTTCCATATAATGGATGTATATGAATGACGTGTGATGCTATAATATTTGACATATGCACTTTCTGTGCATGCTCCACTATATATAGGAACTAGCAAGTGTAAAAGTTTTGAATTAATCATAGAGGTAGATTGGTTTTTTACTACAACCTTAAAAGACATAAGCTTTCAAATGAAGGCATCATAGTGCCCACAAGTGCTCCCTAAAATCAAAATACTAAAAGAAAGATTAAATTTTTAACTATGTTATAGTCAAACAAAGTATCACAATCCTTGGGTTGTTTACCCTTATATAATAAAAATTGTTGATCAGCCAAAATTTATTATGTCATCTCCATTTTCTACTTTAGAAGCAACATAACATCTTTATAATGCACCCATAAACATAAGAATTTTCCAACAAGAGATGGAACCATAATTTGAACAAGTCTTTCTTCAAAAATTTGCATACAAAATATTTCATTAAACAATTTATGATAACAAGGAAAAATGGAAACTACCATATCCTTCAACTCTATCTTGCTAAAGAATAACTAATGAATTAGATTGGAGTTGCATTGATGACAATAGACTCATATAACATAGAACATTAACCCTTACATTTTATCTCCCAAGGTTGGTTCATATTCTATCGATTCATATTCCCCTTTATTTACATATTTACAAGTTATTAACCTAATTGTTGAGGATTAGGTGTCTAAAATTCTCCTTTAATATGAAGGAGGGTTTGTGAATCTAAGCGTGATTATGAGTTTTTAAAACTTTTCTCTTCCAAGTGTTTTGGTGAAGAAGTTTACAATTTTTATCATTTGTGGAACAATGTCTTCGATGAATAGTCTTAGCCTCTACATGATATCATATCAAATCAAATGATACTTTGACTTGATATGTTTTCTTTGATAATGGAATTTGGGATTCTTGGCAAACTTGATTTCATAAGTATTGTCAATAGAAAAAGGAGTAGAGTTCACTCATTTCTCTTGGAAATATTCAAGAATTTTCCCGCGTCACACAAATTGCTTTGTTGCATCTATGGTTGCCACACATTCTTTCTTTGTTGTATAATCTTTTGGAATTGAATATTTTCATGACCATTAAAGTTTGAATGAGAATACTCAATCAAGATGAAGTCATCCACTTTTGAATATTTGATTCGAAAGCCTTGAGTCCCTTTCAAGTACTTTAGAACTTTTTTTGCAACAAACTAATGTTCGTATTTTAGAACTCTTTTTAAAACAAACCATTGTTGTTCACAAAGATTTTTCATGAATCTCAAAAGAATTTTTTATGAATCTGGAAGTAATTCCAACATAAAATTAATTATCTAGTTTCATAGTGGTGAGGTAGATAAAACTTCCCACATGTTTTCTATACTTAATTGCATCCTCAAATTCATTCCCTTCTTTATATGGGAACTAATGAAAAAAGTTAATAGTAATACAATATATGAAAGTAGCATATGATTCTAGGAATGTGAGATTTCCCTTAAACCTCCTTTAATATCTTTGTAGATTAATAACTCCCATGACATTGTCCTTATCTATTTATAGCTAATAATGTCTTTTAGTTTTAATGGACAATATTTATATACTAAATAGATTAAACTTCAAACCATTCATCATATTTACAAATATATATTATAATATAAAAAATTAAAACCAATATATTAAAAATCTATATGCATTGAATAAAATATCATCTTCAACATTTATAAATCAATCTTAACTATTTCTAACATTTTTATTAACCATAACTTTACAGACAATTAACCAATTTTATAATAAAAAATTATCACTATCCTTCTAATTCATTACATAATATATCAATTCCTTTTAAATAGAAAACCAAATTCTACTTTAAATTTACTATCTTCATTTGGTTTCTTCATTACTATTTTACCTATATATATATATATATATATTACTTATTTTTAAATATAACCTTGTAAATTAAAAAATCTTTTCACCACCACCCACTTTAAACAGTGGGTTAATATACCCATATCTATCTAATTTCCAAATAATCGCTAACATACATGTTTTTTTGGGCAGCTTATTCAGCAAACGCTTCCCGAGAGTGAGTACAAAGACGAGGACGAGCAGCAACCTCGGGATGCGTGCAGGGCTGACCATACTGCATCGTCCCATGTGAAGTGCAGCAAGAGCTAATCAGCCTGCCATAGGCCATTAAATCATTGGTTAGTTGCATGACTTTTAACTTTATAACACACCCACTTATAATGAGATAAATGAAAAATAATGGGGTGTGTTATAAAGTTAAAGAGCATGCAGCAAACCAGTAATTTAATGCCCTATGACAGGCTGGTTAGCTCTTGCCGAAGCCCAGAGCTAATACGTGCATCTGTCACTAACACATCACAAGAATAATTAAGTGAATGTCAGGAGAATTGTTTAATGAAGGTCAAGAAAGTGGTTGCTTTATAGTTGAAAATTTGGTTATGTTAATTCCCTTCCTCTTTACACAATGGCAATCTAAAAAATTATTAAATATATATATAGTTATTTTGCCTAAATTAAATTTAGATACATATTAAGTTTTTAGGTAAACTTCGATCAAAAATCTAATTCTATATAAATAAGTGAAAATTTTTTATTTTATTTGTATATCAATCAAAATCAAAATCAAAATATAATATATTATATTTAAATAATATAGTCATATTTATATAATATGATTATTACAATCACAGTTTATCATGTAAAGACTTATGGCCAGGCGTAATAAAATGAATAGAAATAGCATTCTGTTGTGCACTGGTGTGCCATTCAGCGCTCCAGGGCTGCACGGAAGCACAGATATCCTTTCATTGTCAGTGGAATGTTGGCCTCTCCACTGAATTCAACCGAAAAATTACAATCCGCGAGATTGTAGGCGCGATTGTGTGAAGGCCGTTTTTTTCAAAATAGATGACATATCTTCAAATTAATCAAAGCGTGCCTTTTTTCTTTTCGGCCGGCCATGTTATATACGTCCATGATTGATTGATTTCGTATTTTTCACATTATTAACAAAAATGAAATTGTTAAAAGTCTTATAACATGGTGTAAAGTTGTAAAGTTTAACGATCGAGCTTAAATTCATAAAAGGAATTTGAAGTAATCTGTGTCTGAAAAGATTTCCGCAAGTCGCGTCATAATTTTGAATGGCTTGATTTTGGTCTTCTAGATTAGTTTTCACCATTTCGTTTATTCGTGAAAAATGTACAAGGAAATGTCATTTTAAAATTTGAACAAAAGTCTTGCAAAGCATGGTAGAGCAATCATAACTTTAAAAACAGAGAAATTATATTTTCAAAAGCTCAACAAAAAATATTAACCAA